>JADBJO010014050.1:12016-27016 GCA_016801955.1 Conus betulinus | reverse complement strand
AGAATCAAAGATAATTTTTTCGAGGCATTAGAAATTCATGCCAGATCATTGCTCATGGCCTTTTCTCAATTCAAATATGGAAATCTTTGTTTCGTTTTTACAACAGAGATTTGTTTGATCAGCTTCGACTCTGATGTCTCTCTCTCATTCCAAGATGCTGCCAGTAGCAAGAGAAAGTTTGTAAATGAATCATCTCAATCGAATTAAGGCCATCATGCGTGGCTTTTTTTTAAGAAAAGTCTTTATGCATGACATGTTTTTTTCTTCCTTTATAGTCTTTTCTTGAAGTCTCTGTTTTGTTAGTATCTTGTAAAAAATAACATTGGATTTTGACAGTCAAAGCTGCATAACTTTACAATGCAAAAGTTGTAAGCATAGTTGAAGAAGTGAAAGGAGTGTCTGACATAAGCAAATGATTGTGTCAAAAATAGCACTTCATCCTTTTGTCATAGATCTTCAATATAGATAGTTGTATTTTTTTGTCAGATTTTGTCTGTTGAAGATCACCATACACGCAAAGTTCAGTTTCAATATCTGAATGAGTTAGGGTTGTTTTACTCTTTTTCACTTCATCAGAGTCAGCTTTCTTCATGCATAATGACTTCATCCTGAGACATCTCATTCCACAAAGTGCCCATTTTCTGCTGAAAGATGCTTGTAAAGCCATGCGGCATGTAATTGTACATGTTTGTCTTTCTCTGGGTTGAATCAAGGGGTATTTTCTCTCTCTCAAAATCTGTTCTATTTTCAAATGTCAAAGAATTGTGATAAGTTTTGCCACCTGAGATGTCAGGTTTAGTCAGTCTTTTTTTTTTTTTTTTTTTTTTTATTTTGGCTAGAAACGTATTTGATCTTCTTCTGCCACTGCAACATGAACCTTGTCATAGCACCTTCTGTGTGATTTTTATGTCTGTCTTCATATCATCATGCACAACTGATCATTCATCTTTTGCTGTGTCCCTGTTTTTTTTCTTTCCTTTTTTTTTGACAAGGAAAGACAGACAGACAGACAGACAGACAAATAGACACAGAGATGATAAACTTTATAATTCCTTTCTTCCTTTACTCATGTTGAATACGATTTTATTTCAACAATTAAGAATTGTAAACCCTTTCACTTTTTGCTTTGTGAATTTTAGAAGTTTGTTTATTGTGTTTCAGGGGATTTTTTAAGGGAGACCAGTACTTGGCAGTGCCACTGTGAAGCTGTCACCCCTGGATACCAAGTGCACACTACATGACAGCTTTGATGTGAGTTGTCCTCCTTTCCTCCCTCAGTGATGCTGATTGCTTCATTCACAGGTTCAGGCCACAGATGTGTGTTTTTACATCAAACAAAGGTATAAAAAGAGATTTTTTTTTAAAGAAAAAGGGGCATTAGAAATGAAACATATTGTAATCTTAAATCTACTTGATGATCTCTGCATTTTTTTTCATTCTGTTGTGACTTAGTGGTGATGTTGTTGCTCTTATTGATGTGCTTTTGCTGTTAATGATTTGGAACTGTGTGGGAATCATTTTGTTCATATCAGTCATTTAGAATTGTAAGACTTGAAAAATGTTTAGTTTCAAAGTGAGGTGACTGCAGGCAGAAATTGAAACAAATGTGAAAAAGGAATTTAAATCAAATCCACCAGATAACAGAGACAAACACATTACAAACAAAACATGACGCATTTTGACCTCTTAGGTCTTTTTCAGGCAAGATAAACAACATTCTTGACAATGAAAACAAAGAACAAACAATCACCTTTTTTTTTTTTCGCAAAATTCACAGTGCATGATGGGCATTTTTTAGATGGTTGTTGGTTCAATACCCATCTTGCACCAAAGTTGAGAAGATAAAATGATTGGTCGTTCTTCATTATCGTAGTCCGGAATGTTGTTTATCTTGCCTGAAGAAGACCTAAGAGGTGGAAACGTGTCATGTTTTGTCATGTAATTTGTTTGTCCCTGTTATCTGGCCGATTTACTTTAAATTCCTTTTAACATTTGAAAATGTGTGTTAGAGAAATGATACAGTTGTCTAGCACAGGATTTCTTAAGGTCAGAAAAGGCTTTTAAAGCAATGCATCTGATATGCATAGGTACAATTTTACATCTCAAGATCTTGACATGACTCGTAGAATACTCCTAAAAAGCATAGGTGAGATGTTGTTTCTCGAGATCTTTTCTCGTTCACTTGATCCAGCTAAATCTCTGCAAATACTCAGCGAATCATGCAATCTTGCAGTGTCTACAAACTCAGAATCCAACTGGAACGAACCTGAAGTAAATTCTGTACAAATCTGAAGGTAAATTCATCTCTCTCATCTGAGAGAGAAAGAAAAACAGGAAGAGGCTGAACATGTGCAACATGTGCGTGTGTGTGTGTGTGAGTGAAAGAAGATGAAAACAATCAATCATACCAGTCTGTTCATATTTTGTTTTACATTCAGCTTGCCGATGGTCGCAAACATGTCGGGGGGAAATTAGAGGTCAAGGTCAGAGTACGAGAGCCATTCAAGGGTCGCCAGGTGGAGAACAGTCGAGAGAAGTGGCTGGTTATTGACCAGTTTCTACACACTTTGGATTCAAAGGTGAGTGTGCTTTCTGAATGTGTACGAAAGGGATGCTGGCAGAACCACTGGTCAGAAGAACAGGATGTGCCAGTCAGTCTGTAGATGTAATCAGAATTGTTTTGGTCTTCATGTGCTTCCTTCTCCTCCTGTAGACTGTCTCCAGGCACTGTGACTGCTGTTCCCATCAATGTTATATCCACAAGCAAGAATGACTGTGCACTGAGAAGTTGTGTGTGATGGTTGTTTGTAGCTGGCATGTCATCACCACTTTTTTTGACGCACATGTGTGTGAATGAAGTAGGTTTTTTAAAATCATATATGTGGTTGTCCCTCTGTGTGTGTGTGTGTGTGTGTGTGTGTGTGTGTGTGTGTGTGTGTGTGTGTGTGTGTGTTTGTTTGTGTGTGTGTGTGTGTGTGTGAGTGTGTGTGTGTACTGGTACATGTGTGTGTGTACCGGTACATGTGTGTGTGATACTAATGCAGAATGATGACTTATTTTCAACACTTAAATTACACACAAAAAGGAGTTGAGTTAAACCACATTATCTATGTTTTGATTATATGTCAACATGAACACAAAATCTGGAAACATTTCCAATGTTTATACATTAACATAACTTAAAGATAAGGCCTTTTTTTTTGGTGTTAGATCATATATGAGCATGAATGCATTTTCAGTGTTCATACATTAATTGGACCTAAAAATGAAGAGATGCTCCTCTGTGTGTGTGTGTGTGTGTGTGTGTGTGTGTGTGTGTGTGTGTGTGTGTGTGTGTGTGTGTGTGTGTGTGTGTGTGTGTGCGCGTTTCTCTGTGTGTGTGTGTGTGTGTGTGTGTGTGAGAGAGAGAGAGAGAGAGAGAGAGAGAGAGAGAGAGCATGTGTGGTGTGTTAGATTATACGCAAGTGTGAATGCAAAGTGGTGAAGCATTTTCAGAATTTATATATTTAAATTCAAAAGATGGATTTTTAATGTTTATAGATTGTACATTAGCATAAATGCAAATTAAGCTGTGTAACATTTTTAATGATGTTTTCGTGGAAGAAAGAAAGTTCCATTCAATAGGCTGTTCTTTCTTCACCTTAACCATTCTGATTTATCTATCGACAGTGTAGACCTCATTTCTAATAGTTCTCAGCGTTTTGTCCAAACTTACAGAAATGTAATAATGGTTTGGTCTTATGCATTTCAGGTGGAGAAACCCAAAAGGTGTGTAAGTTTTATATTTCTTTTCTTCACATTGACATATTCACATGTGTGTGTGTGTGTGTGTGTGTGTGTGTGTGTGTGTGTGTGTGTGTGTGTGAAATTCTTACCTGTTAGCAAACTGGAAAAATATCTTGATGGAGCAAATACATTTTTCTTTTTATACCATAAAATCACAATTTGTTTGGGTACTGATGCTTAACAGAAACTTAACTGCTCCTGTCAGTGCATATTTGGAATGTTCTTTTCCATTTTTTTTTTTTTATGTGGAGGCCAGTTTCTTGATTTTGAAGTCCAGAAACATGAAGAGCAGATGAAAAATAGCTCGGTGGATATTCATTCTTTCGTTAATTCCTTGACCCACTCATAATTGAAAACGAAAACTGCTGTATGTTTTTTTTCAGCGCCAAGTCCAGCATCTGCGTGTTATCCTGACCAAGCTGTTTCTGCAAGCCAGGGCAGAACATCAAAGAGAGTTGTTGTCTCTCTGTGGCTGATCTCTGCATCATTGTCAGCTGAGACACCCCAGTGTTAGGACCCCCTCAGGAAACATCATCCCTGCGCAATGCCTAGGATCTTATATGTGAGAACCATCCACTGTATCCCTTCATCATCACACGCCACAACAGATTGCGCAGTGCCAGAGAATTTGTTGCCTTGGTACAAAACTGCCTTTGTGTGTCTGTGTGTGTGTGTGTGTGTGTGTGCGCGCGCATGTGTGTGTGCGTGTCTTGTGTGTATGTGTGTGTGTGTGTGTGTGTGTGTGTGTGTGTGTGTGTGTGTGTGTGTGTGTGTGTGTGTGCGTATGTGTGTGTGTGTTTACACCTGTAGCAGTAGATTTTATGTTGATTACTCATAACAAGTGCCTGCTTCGCAGAGGCATCCTTCTCCACTATTTCATTTTAAAAAATGACACAGACTTTCACAGTAATGTGTCTTCTCCAGTCTGCTTCTCTGTTCTGTTCTGTGTTCTCACCTCCCTTCCCCTTCCCTCCCACTTTCTCCTTTTCATGCTGATATCGGTGTTTTTTTCTTTTTCAGTAGTGCCTCCTCACCATATCCCTCCTGCTCATTCTCACCCACCACTTTATCTCCTTCATGATGCATCTCTGGCCTTTCCTCTTCTGTCCTCTGCCCCTCTGTCATCATGACTTCCTCTGACACTGGCTTCATTGTTTTAGATCTGTTTTGATAAGACTGCCTCAAACTGACTGGTTCTGATATTCTTAGGTATTGAGGATTTGTAGTTAATGTCAATGTGTACCTCATTTTGAAGAGAGAAGATGTGCAAAGAAGAGGAGATGTGTTTTTTTGTGCATTACTAAACATGATGTTCTGCACATTAAACCACATATCACACAATGTGTATTAAAACCACATAAACACCTGTTTCAGAATGAGGGTGTTTTAAGATGCATTTTTAGTGATCAGTGTACATAAGATAGATATTATAGATGTTAAAATTTTTTTTGTACATTTCTGCCTTGTTTGATTGATGTCTACTGTCTTCGATTTGATTAGTATCTGAGCTGTGAAACTACAATGTTTGTTCATTTCTTGCTCGTTTGACTTATGTTTATAGACTTCAGTTTGATGAGTATCTAAGCTGTCAGAACGTGCTGAGATGGTGTTAGCTATGAATTTTCTGCTGTGTAAGCAATAATTAATATCAAGTGCATTTCCTGAAGTTCTGGCATCTTTGCCTCCTTTGGTTTGAATCAAAAACAAAGAATGCTGGCTTTCACTTTATTCTGCCAACATTTCTGTCTCCCCCCCCCCCCCCCCCCCCCCCCCCCCCCCTTTCCAGCCCCCATCCCCTCCTCCTTTCCCCAGCAAGACGCTTAACCCAGTGATGTAGACCTAGTCATATAGTTAACCAAACGACCTCATCTTCCTTCCTTCTATCAATCTGTTGTAGAACACCAGAATTGGTCAGTCATAATAGCTGCAAACAATAATTGTTCTCCAGATTATTCAGCTATGAATATGAATCCACACAGATAACAATTTACAACCATAAGCTTTGCTGATCACTACCATCATTTGAATTGTTTTATTTTGGCTGTGATAATACAACTAAAAGATTATTTTGTGTCAGTATCATGATCTGGATTAATGTGAAATGTTTTGTCAGTGTCTTGTTCTTTCAGGGTTTAAACAACCTTCTCATTGTTTTGGCTTTCTGCTCTTGCTGGCCAAGCCCTTTTATCATCTGTACTCCAGCAGCACTAATGTCAACCTCCCCACAGTCTGCCACACCATGCCACAGTCCTGGCATTGTGGGCAGTTAGTGACAGGTTGCCTTAAAGCAATCCACTAGAGGAGACCCTGTACTGTTGCCGAATCATTTTCTTGACGTTGAGCAATGCCTATTGACTCAACATACCCTGGACACCACCCACTAAGCCCCATGTTTGTGACAGCAGTTGCTTGATCACAGAATCAGCAGATCTAGTTGGCATTCTTTCTGTAATGGCAGCCCTGATATGGTCCTTGGTGGCTATAAAACATGAATTGAATTTTTTTTTTAATAAAGACTGCCCTTATGTTCTTCCAACATTCCCTTTGATCTGCCAGTATCAGTGACTTTGGCATGAACTGGACAGATACATATAAGGTGAGGGGGGGGGGGGGGGAAGAAATGTTGCCTTGCATAATGAAAGTGGGCTTATAATTATAACCACATAAGTTGTGGCAGGTTTTCGTTTTTTTAAGGTGACTGGTTAGAATAATGATGGTGATGCTCTGAATTTTCTGTTTTGAGTATATCCTGCATGAAGTAGTCCACACACACACACACACACACACACACACACACACACACACACACACACACACACATTTGTCAGAAATCAAGCATCACTCTTAAAGTTACAATCAAGAAATAGATGAGACTCACACTTTTTTTTTCAGTGGAGCCCATGACACTTTGAGTTTTTCTTAGCAGGTTGTTAGGTTATTGTTTTTCAGTTACATGATTCTAATGGTGTTGGGGAGGAGAAAGGAAGTGTGATGGATAAAAAGATGTGATCATGCCACATTCTAGTCTTGAGTCTGTGATACTAACCACAACTCTACCATGACTAAACTGTTACAGTTCATGAAGATGTTTAAGTTTTATGTGCATGAATGTAACTGCGAGGAACCATTTTTCAGTTTTTAACTTGATCTCGATATACCTATGAAAAATAGGTTTGTCAGTGCCTGTAATAAATTTTCTGCCATGAAGGTATTATTTCTCTTGGGATTTTTTTTTTTTTGTTTTGGTTAATCCTGACAAGCTGTAAGTGACTGTTAGGGCAGCATTGATTTTATATTAAGAATGTAAGTAAGATTATTTGTCATGAAGTGCATATAATCAATTCATGAAACTGATTGAGTGATGCTGTCTCTGCACAATAGAGTAGTACCCATGCAAGCATGCTCACATGCACGCACACACATACACACGCATACACACACACAAACACACACACACACACACACACAAACACACACACACACACACACACACACACACACATGCACGCAAGCAAGTATACACACATGCTCAAGTACACACACACACATGCACACATACCACTATTATTATCTGTTAATGCTCAAAACTATCATTGTTTGTTATTGTTATTGTTCTGTCCTGTTCCGTCCATGTTTCTCATTATCATTTCTCAGTTTCTGTTTAAATTGAAAACATTTTTTATGTGTTTTTGTTGATGATAAAAAACTGATCATTATAGTTTATATTGCATCCTTTTTTATCTTGTGCAGGACAGGAAAATATATTTTGGCCTTTCTACAGTTTAATACAGCGTACTGCTATTTTTTATCTGTTGATTTATTATGTGCTAATGTCATATACGTTTTTGGAACACGATTGTTTCAGTTTTATGTTATTTTTTTGTGCCATGTTAAGACTGCTTGTCTCTGATGTGGCCTCCATTGTTGGCTGAGCTATAAGCATCATGCTTTGACAGAACTGTTTTTGATTTTATGGAATATTTTGTTGTAGGCCATATCAGTCTTGCCTTTGTTTTTTGAGAGATTGTGGATCTGGGCCAGACCTTTAGAGACTGTGACACAACTATTAAGGTGAGATTTTCCAGCCAGATCGTCTGGCCAGACCTGTTGATAATAATTGGATTTTTTTTGCCCTGCATGAAAATGATGATAATGATGCATGAAGAACGGCAGTTTCAGTGTTGAGGGTTGTCATGGGTCTATCTTTGTGGGGAAGGGGATGTGTATGTATATAAGCATATCAGCAAAAAAATAGAACCCACCATGTACATACCAACACATCAAAGTTCCACCGAGACATGTCATTTGCTTTGTCTTCCTGTCCTGTGTCACTCATATATCCAGATAACCTTTTGCCTGTGTGATGACCTTGGCCAGTGGCCTTGCACATGTATGCAGGACAGGAAGGCATTGTTGTAACTGTAAGGGTGGAGGTTGTACACTGGAACCTCTGTATAGACACGGCAATTGTTTGGGAGGGAAACACAAGTAGGGAGAAAGTCTAGAACTGTGGACCCTCTCAATAGTGACCCCCAGAAAACCTTAAAAATTGATCTTGAAAGGGAGGGAGTAGTGAGTGGAAGGAAATTATAGAACAGTGGCCCCTCCCGCCAATGAGCCCCAGAAATCCTTGGAAATTCATCTTTTAACGGATAATGTCATTGTTGGGAGGCAAATCTAACAGAGACAAAAAAAAAAAAAAAACATGTTGCAGAAAAGTAAGCCTTTAAAAGGCAAGGAACCTTTGTTTGAGTTAAGTCTGGAAGAGTTAGACAACACTGATACAGAAAAATAGCAGTCTGCAAAGGGAGGGAATCTTTCATGGGACAACATCTTGAACAGGCAAGGAGAAAGAACGCAACGGAACTGCAACAGTCTTTACAGTGAGAAGGGCTATATGATTAGGAAATTCACTAATGAGTTGTTTCATTGGATGCACAAAGAGAAAAACCATCCTTTTTAAAGAGACAGTCTTTATAGTTGCTTCTAGCCTGTCAGCCACCCCGGGGCACAGGCTGCCAACAATGGACCACCACAGAGTCCTGTCCTGGGCCCATCTTTTCCACTTGTTTCCAGGTAAATCCCTACTGTGTCATTCCTGCCACAAGGTCATAGCGCCTGGCTTTTTCTGAGTGGCCTCCCTTTATTTTTCATTGCTGGTGGGCAGGGGGTGGGGTCCAAGTACAAGACTATCTTGCGATGTTACCAGATGATTCATATACAGTGTATGATCAGACCAGCATCTTTTCTTTGTTTCTTTCCTTGGAAGATCATTTATCTGTAATGTCTTAGAGAACAGTGTTGCTGATTGTGTCTATCCAGTGGGTTTAGGGGTATCTCTACCTAAGGCGGTTATTAATAAAGGCTGTGCCTTTTGGTTGTGCATTTTGTTGTCCTCTGGGTTTGCATTTCATGGAGCAATGCTGACTGAAAATCTTGATTTTCATTGGGTACCATTCTAAAGGGAAGATGTTTTTATTAAGCAATATCATTGTGTCAGAAGACACAATGTAGTAGAAAGTGATGGTACTGGTTCTCGTGCCTCGTGCCTCTCCTTAGTATCTCTTTGCTTCTATTTCATCTATAGCTTTTTCACTTTCATGCCTTACCCATGCTTTATCATAAAAACAATCATTCTGGTTCAAGTATATCTTCATCTTCCGGATGCAATTTATCACGAACCCTACAATGACAATGATGGTCCACCAATTGTAAATATGTACTTGCACACACCTAAGCACACTCACACACACACACATGCGCACACACACACACACCACACCACACACACACACACACACACACACAAAAGCAGGCAAGCAACATGCATACACATCTGCACACACCCACAGGCACACACAGAGGCTCATGCATACACATATGCGCACGCGCACACACACACACACACACTCTCTCTCTCTCTCTCTCTCTCTCACACACACTCACACACACACACACACATGCAGGCAATGCATGAATCCTCACACACGCACGCACACACACACACACACACACACACACACACACACATACAGAGACACTCACACGCAAGCACACATGCATGCATGCACACACACACACACACACACACACACACACACACACACACACACACACACACAGAAGGATTGTTATCTCCATATTTCTGTAATTTCAGCTCTGTTGATAGAGGTTTTTGCATTCTTCAGCTGAAGACATTTGATTTATGCTCCCTCACAAAGCAGCTTCACTAAGCATGCTTTTCTGAGAATGAAAAGACTGCCTAAGCCATGTTGTAGACTTTGTACTTCTTTGTCCAGTAAACCATATTCCATTTTAGAGGAATTTTCTGCTTTCAGATGAACCCAGATCATCATGCTGGTAGTTTACCATGGCTCAAAACAGTTTTCACATTAAATTGCAAACATATATTATCTGCTTGATGAATGCGTCAGCCTGAGGGCCCAGCATGAAATAAAAATAGCACCATGTTTTCACTCTACCCCAGTTCCTTCTAGTGCTAACTGAAAATGGACATGTAGTCTTTTCAAATCTTAAATAAATGTCAGCAAACCGCCCAGAGAAACGTGGACAAACGAGTCACAAGACAAACCACAACGCGTTTCGACCTCTTAGGTCTTCTTCAGGTGCAACAAAAATGAAACAAATAACGAAAATGCACTTAGCTTTGATCGCTTCTGTGTTCAGCGCAAGAAAGAAGGCGTTGTCTTGTGACTCGTTTGTCCACGTTTCTCTGGGCGGTTCGCTGACATTTATTTAAGATTTGTTTAGATTTCCGCCTGCAGTCGTTTCACTTTGCAACTAGATGTAGTCTTTTATCAAGTTATTTCTGGTTTTTCTTACTATTAGAGACTGGGTGTTTTTTGTGTTGATTTCTTTCTCATTTTCAGTTGAATTTGGACCTACAGTGTGTTTATCGTTCCCCAAGGTCTGTTTTTTTTTTCTTCTTTTTAATTAGAATTGGATATACTGTGTACATATTGTTGAGTTTCAGTTATTTTCTAGGTTAAGTTAAACAGGAGAAATTATCTGTGTATTTGTTACTCCTGTTCTTTCCAGTGTTTACATAGGATTTGGACATACAGCGTGTGGGTGCGTTTGGGTGTGTGAGTGCGAGTGTGTGTGTGTTTCAAAGACGCCTTTTCCATGAGCTTGCCAGTTGCTGATTTGTTTTTGATTAATGTAATCATTATATCAGAAACCACACCCGTGGTGACAACATATTTCATCAGTATTCATCACTTCAGCGATTGATTGTGCAATCCTGCATACAGACCGCATGTTTTATCCTTTCGCTGCAGCAGGGCATCCTGCTGAATGAGAAATGCCTTTGCTGCATTAATTTTCATGCTGTTGGCAGAAGAGAATCACTGTGATCTGAAATGAATTATTTGAAATGAAAGTTTGTTGTTTGCTTTTGTTTCACATGTAAACTGAGTGAATCTGTGCAAACATCCTCTTTGTGTGTGTGTATGTGTGTGTGTGTGTGTGTGTGTGTGTGTGTGTGTGTGTGTGTGTGTAAACTTCAACAGTGGCTATTTCTTGGCAGTAACAAGCTCTGGTGTAAACAAGCTTAGCAGAATGATGAATGTTGATAAGACCTATCCACCCATAAAAGTGTTCAAGAATACTTTCAATATTACAAAATTTACATTTTCTCACTAACTGTGATTCTTTACAGATATTGATTTTATGCACTGAAAACATATCAACTGATATTGTAACAAATATTACAACACACTCTGTCAAATCAGACCACATCATTGGATTTCAGCAGATGTAATCAAACAGCCACACATTTTTTTTTCCTTTATTGCTATCTGACACATCAATCATGCTTGTCTGTCACTGAGTGAGTTGTTTGATTGATGAGACTATGATCTAATTTATTTTCTTTTTTTTTCTTTCTAAATACCATACATACATCGTGCATTCAAGACACTCATCCCCTCTCCTGTAACCTTATCTATGTGTCAGTAAATTATAATTTTATTTTTCATTTGTTGGTTGGTTGGCTCATTGCTTTTTCTTCGATTTTCTTTTTCAAAGAGGGAGAGATCATTATTTTTGCACTGATGAACAGTGACGTAAGAACGTTTGAAATGCACACACACAAGTGCCCTGCCCACTCCTCACATCTACAAACATGTATACATGTACATACACCCTCACTGTAGATCTTCGGCTTAAAACATACATATAGATGCACACAGACTCGACGCATGCCCACATACACTCTCTCTCTGTCTGTCTCTGTGTGTGTGTGTGTGTGTGTCTCTCTCTCTCTCTCTCTCTCTCTCTCTAGCTCTCTCTTTCTCTCTCTCAAAACACAAAATGAGTACAAGGCCAGGCACTACACATGCGTACACACACACACACACACACACACACACACACACACACACACTACAGTAATATACACAAATCTATTTGAAGTGGTTTTAATTTCATCTTGCCTTTTCTCATCTTGTTTTATCATCACAAAAACAACTGGAGGTTGACTGCTGCATGTTGATACAACAGGTGAAACAGCAGAAAAGGTAAATTGTCAACTTTCCCATCGCATAATTCCTTGACTATTCAGGCCAAGGGCGTGGAGCAAATGATCACCTTTCCAAGTAAACGAAAGAACACCCTATACCTCTTCCTTTGCTTTGATGAGGCCTTCCATGATGAGGCAAAAGGCCTTAGAAGAGAAATCCAACGCTGACTCCATCCAGTATCTCGGTCTTACACGGAAAAAAATCTGGGCATAAAGTTCTAATGCAAATCCCACCATGAAAAATCTTTCTTGATGTAAACTTCAAGTCACTGCACAGAAGCTAAAGATGCTTGTCTTTTAAAAATGACGAGCAATTTAAGTTACTAAGTCTCTAGTGCAAAGGACAAACCGGAAGATCTGAACGTACCATTCCAGTCCAAGTTCTCCAAGAATCTCCCATTTTCTTCAGAAGCCTTTGAGATTCAAACAGGACTGAGCCATATTCCAGCTTGAGGCCCACCTGCGAGTCAAACAGGACATCTAGGGTAGATGTGAACACTTTAAACTGCTTAATTTAAAGGCAAGACCCAACTAAAGCACCTAGTCCATTTGGCACATGCACCTAGTCCGTTTGGCACATGCTCCAGAGTCCTGGAAGCTTTGGTGTATGAGAGCTCATCAGTGCTGAGGTTCCGTTAACAATCCTTAAACATATGCATCATTCCATAGAACAGAAAAATGCCAAATGTTACGCCTATCTGCAAAGCTAACAAACAGCGAGTGCTAAAGACCTAAGAAATATCACGCCATCTTCCTCACTAGCACTCTATGCCAAGTCCTGGAACATGCTGTGGTCAACGCGATGGTGAAAACTGCCGAGGTTGGCAGTATCCTGTGTGAAGAGCAGCATGGTTTCAGAAGGGCCTGTCCTGTGAGATCCAGCTGATGTTTCTAGGACTTGCACGTTGTCTTTATCATAATATTTCAGAAAGAAAACAGCGGATATTTTAGGATGGCCTTTATCAAGGCCTTTGATCCAATTCACCATTCACCATTTTCTACTGATATGTAAGCTCCGGCTCTACGAGATCAGAAGCCCAGTGAACACCTAGTTCTCCACAGCTTTCTGCAGACTGCAGGCAGAGGTCGTGCATGGCATCACCTCTGAGTCTCCAGTACCTGACCAAGTCTGGACAAACTCTTCAGAGCTCAGAACTAGACATTTGCGCTGTCCCTCGTTTAAATTTTAAGGACTTTCCAGACATGTGGGCTGGCCACCAGATTTCTTTCTTTTGTTTATGAGTGACTCTCTGCCACAGGTCAGTCAACTCACTTTTCAAGAGACAGAAAATGCTCCAGCAAGACATCGACCAAACAGAGATGTCTTTCCAACCAGAAAAATACGAGGCTCTGCATGTCATCAGAAAGAGAAGCCCACGATGTGGCGCAGAATATCTTCTTGCCCCCCCCCCCCCCCCCCCCCCCCCCCAAAAAAAAATTGAACACAGTAAAGGAAAAGGAATGAATATCTGGGTGTTTACCATCTTACAAAAAATCCAGGCGCAATTTACACAGTTGCAACGTCATCCGCAAAGACCGAAAGTTTCGCTGTTTCCTTTGTTACGACCCAAAGGCAGGACAAGAAACCAACAGTGTCCTAACGACACAGCCAAAGACACTGATGAATTTAAAAACTACAGGACCATGCTGCCTGCCGGGTGATGAATCGCCACAGTCAGGCGTATATAGTGGACATGTCCAGCAGCACAGAGTTCGATCTCGATTTCAAACCAATTACTGTCCAACTTTTTCATCTCTGGTCGACTTCAAAGCAATTTGTTGTACTCGACATTTTGAATAGTGTGTGTGTGTGTGTGTGTGTGTGTGTGTGTGTGTGTGTGCACATGTGCGCGCGTACTGCACCTGAACTTGGCAATTTAACTGGAAAAAGTAGACCTATAAGAAAATGGGAAAGCACAAGAACTTGATTTACAGGAAGAGAAAGTAGGGAGAATGCTATGGAGAAAGTAGGGAGTATGATGAAACGGGAAAACATGAGAAAGTGGAGTAGTAGGCTACCGTTCAGAAATTAATGTACGAGACACTGGAAAGTGCAAAAAAAAATGGAAGCAAAAGAAAACGATAAAGGGAGAATCATTGGATAAACAAACAAAAGCAAGGAAGGGCTGCAGAGTGGATTTGAACAAGGAAGTGGAAAGGTACGAAAAAGCGAAACAGCATATGGATAAAGTTGGAAAATGTGGTGTCATTGTATCGAATTGAAAATACTGGATATTTAATAGAATGATACAAGAGAGTGATAAAATACACTCACGTGTACTCTCTACTCTCTCGTACGTAGCCTACTTTTCCTGTACAAGAGAATGGAAAAGCATGTGCAAGTGGGAAATTAGGGTTACATTTGAGAAACACCGTTGGAAACAGTAAGAGAAATTTGACTACTCGCGAAAAAAAAGAAATGTGAGAAAGTAGGAATTTTATGTTCAGCAGATGTAGGTGGAACTTTTATTAAAGAAAGCTGAAACAAATATAAGGGAACGAACGTGGTGATTTAAATGGGAAAACAGCAGCTGTGATGTATAGGCAAAACACACAAAATTTGAAACCATAAGGATATTGAAGTATACGAAAAAATGGGAAAGTATGAGAAAGTGGCAAGTCAGCACAATAAAGCACAACTGAAAATGGGAAGATATGACAAAGTGTAGGTA
>JADBJO010014050.1:0-7500 GCA_016801955.1 Conus betulinus | reverse complement strand
GCAGAGATTGTGTATGACTGTGTGTCTGTGTGCTTGCTTGTGCACATACGTGACATGTTCGGGTAGAGGACATGCATGCCCCTGTTTAAAGGGCAACGCTGGGTTCATGTTGTCTGTTGTATTGTATCGTTTTGATTTATGTTCTAGTCTCATTTTGGTGTTCCGTTCTCACCCACTTTGTCTTGTTCCTTCATAATTTTTTGTCTGTGTGTATAATATTCCAATATTGGGTTTTTTGTTAAATTGGGTTTTTTTTAATGAGTAGCTAACACATGTTGGTCAAATACATGATTTCTTCTGCGTAGACCAATTTTGGGACACGTGCCTGCGCTATACTTAGAATTTCAGATTTTGGGAGAGGTTGGGAAGAAAGAAGTGAAAGATAGGGAGGTAGGCACACAGAGAGAGAGAGAGAGAGAGAGAGAGAGAGAGAGAGAGAGAGAGAGAGAGAGAGAGAGAGAGAGAGAGAGAGAGAGAGAATAAAGCTAATTGTGACACTTAGATAATCAGAACACAATTTGTACTGCAAGTTTCGCTGACACAGATTTTTCTGCCATTGATATCAAGTCCCACTGCCATCGTTCTTTAACTTTGTTAGAAACACTGTATCGGTGAATTTAGCGAACTTTTTTTTTTTTTTTTTTGTAACTTGTGGATGACGCCAATGATTTTTTCCACAGCACTTAGAGGAATACTAGCGTGGCTTTCTTTTAAGTCGTAAAAAGATGGCTTCGGCCCCACAACTTAGCTTGTTTTGAAACGTTGAGTGAAACAAGCATCTTTCTTTCTTTTTTTTTTTTTTTTCCTCCCTCGACAATGACTTTCTGTTGACCAAAGAACAGCACGGAAGTTATCTCTTCGCCTTCACCAGTGCCTGGCAGCATTGATCTGTGTTGTTGTGGGGTCTGGTTGAGGTACTTTAAAAATTTACCCCCACAAAGCTGCAGAATTGTATCATATTTCTCTTGAGACCGGTGACCTACTCGTGTTTTGAGTGAACCGGTCTTTTAGAAGAGAAGAAGAAGAAGAAGAAGAAGAAGAAGAAGAAGAAGAAAAAAGAAGACGACGACGAAGAAGAAGAAGAAGAAGAAAAAGAACGACGAAGAAGAAGAAGAAGAAGAAGAAGAAGAAGAAGAAGAAAGAAAAAAGAAAAAGAAGAAGAAGAAGAAGAAGGAGGAGGAGAAGAAACAGATACTCTTTGCGTGTAACCATACCCACAACGAGCGCTCTGCGCCTTTACTGTAAATAAACAGTTTCGTGACAAACCAAGGCCAAACCTTATGCGCCGAGCAATGATTTGGCCTGTTCACGGACAGAACGTTCAAACCTTATGCGCCGACCGACAAACGGCGGAACACAAGATGATCAAAGAATGGCCCGACATCCAAGGAAGGTGCACGTCATCGGAGAGAGAGAGAGAGAGAAGGAGAGAGAGAGAGAGAGAGAGAGAGAGAGGGGAGAGAGAGAGAGAGAGAGAGAGAGAGAGAGAGAGAGAGAGTGTGTGTGTGTGTGTGTGTGTGTGTGTGCGTGCATGTGTGTCTATGTGGTGGTGGTGGGGTGGATAGGTGTGTGTGTGTGTGTGTGTGTGTGTGTGTGTGTGTGTGTGTGTGTGTGAAGGCAGTGACACGCAAGAGTACCTACCAACTACCAATAACAAACCCTAACACACACACACACACACCTATCCCCCCCCCACACACACACACACACACAGACACACACACACCATCACCCCTCCCACCAACATCCCCACAATCTACACACACACGCGCGCACACGCACACGCACACACAACACACACACACACACACACACACACACACACGCACACAGACGAGCATGTTATCTAGACCTGAACTGATTTATTTTCAAGGGTGGACAATTTGTTCCGCGCAGTTTCTGTGGTATAAATGACCACCCGATACAAGTTGTCCGCGGGTGGTCAGTTTGTACCGGTGTGGTCAATTTGTACCGGGTGGTCAATTTGTACCGCAACAGAACCCCGTCAACCAAGACACTCAGAAGATCGCAGAAGGATGATATTCATTTCAGCGGACACATTAAAAACTTCAGATTGGCCCCTGATATTCCAGTCCCCTCCTCTTCATGCCTGCAATATGTCACTGTGTTTCTAACTCCTGTGGTGGGGTAATAAAGAATCGCGGCCCCTGTAACTCCAGGGTATTGGGGGCCAGTTCTCTTCTAATTTGGTGTGAGGTTTTATTGTACCAATTCCTTTTCTGACACTCACTTCTGGCTGGTACCTTTCGCACACGTTTTCTTAGTCTAGAAAAAAACAAACAAACTAGAAATAAAACCAATATAAAAGTATTCACGTTTTAAGAAGCATATACACCCTGTAACACATCAATACAGAATGAGATAGTGAAAATATGAAACAGACATAAAACTGACCACTAATCTTTCTTGCAGACCACTGGTCTTCTACATTAAAAAAAAGAAAACATTAAACATATCAATATGGAGTGAACTCAGGAAAACATTACATTTACATGAAACTGACCACTGGTCAATCTTGTCGACCGCCGGACATTTGTATTGTAAACTGTACAGAAGCGTTTATAACACACCAATATGCTATGAAATAGTGAAAACGTGAAATTTTCATGAAGCTGATCACTGGTTTTGGCACTGACCAGTAGTTATCTAAGTTGTGAATATTATAAAATTACCATTAGAGCATACGCAGCCTAAGTAGTGAACATCTGGATTTTACAATAAACTGAACTACTTCGTGGTCACCCCATTCGATAGGTAGAGTATTGGACACGTAACGTTTATGGCCAATGTTTTATACCATGTCCATATAAACTTACCAAAATAACATAAGCAACATTTTTTTTGTGTGTGTGTGCCTACTTTCCAGCGTGAATTATATTATTTGGATTTAATAACTAGTTGATTTACCTACTTGACACTTTCATGTTTGATTTTTCTGGTTGATATGCACTCTGAAGATTTCTCAATGTGACCATTCAATAGAAAAAAAAAAAAATAAACTTCTGTCTCATTCCATCACGTTTTATTAGATTTTTTTATCATTTGACTCTTAGTTTGATGTTAAGGAAAGACAAGAAACTAATAACGAAATTGAAAATAAATGAATAAAAATATGAGGCACTTCCCAGACTTTCTCTCATAATCGGAAAAAGTGTGGGGGCGCCCTCATACTGTCTCTCACATGGGAAAAGTGCGAAAGGGGAAGGACCACACTTTCTCTCAATCCCGCACTTTCTTCTTAAGTGAGAGAAAGTGAGCCCCCACACTTTCTCCTAAAGTGACAGAAAGTATGGGAATGAGAGAAACTGTGGCCCAACGTCAACTTATTGAAGGTAAGGTAGGCTGGCGACAAATCGGCCAAGGGGCGACAGATTGGACATTGAAGTGCGACCCAATCTGTCGCCCTCAAAAACTTAGAATGGGCGACATATTGATCCTGGTGTTGAGGCCCAATCTGTCGCCGGGGCGAGAGATTCAGATAATGTATATTCTTATCATATTGTGGTCCCTAATGAGGGAGTGTGTCCATGTAAAGCAGAGAACTTGTAAATCGCATACAATATGGATCAAAAAGTAAGTCGTTGTCATATGTTTAAAAAGAGAGAAGTTCTCTAAATTTACACGAGAAGTTCTCTAAATCTAAAGGCTTTGTGCAGAAATAATGAAAAAATGATCGACGCCTTCAGTAGTTGTGAAAGACAGAAGTAGATTTAGTTAAACAAAGATGGCTGTCTATAATATTTGGACTTAATGAACATTTCTCTGATGCTTTCTGAAATCTGGGCAGCACAGAACAAAAAGTATTTATGTCTCCCGTGATTCTCAAAGTAAAGGACAAGTCAAATCACAAATATTAGTCGTTTAATACCTAAAGTAATGGCAAGCTATACATAATCTAAATTTTGCTGTTACATGTTTTAAAATGCCGACCTACATCAATGTTCGGGTAAGTTTTCAAGTCATGAGTGTATGAGAAATTCCTATCTAAAAAAACCAACCTGTCACTATTACGAACATGATCAGATCATTTCTGTCATCTGCAGTCTACGAGTCGCTGGCGAAAACGATGTAAAAGGATTTTTATGTTCTCAACTCCTCGTCTCGCTCAACCAGAAAAAACTAAATCGATATACGAAGAGACAGACGCGTACTTGGGTCACTCAATTATTTCAGCCTTTAGTATCTCAGTCAGTCATACAACATATTATACGCTTTACGAGGTATTTTAGTATCTTACATGTGAAGTAATTTCAGCCAATATCGAATACATTTAACAGCAGAAACAGTGTAAAGCAGGAAATCGATCAGTTTCGCCATAAATGAGATCATTCGGAGTACATCTATCAACACATTGAAATTTTGTCAAAGCGAAAACATAAACTGCTTCACAGTAAACAGCAGCGTTTTCTAATCTCCATAATTCAGAACCATATTGTACAATTGGCTGAACCTTGGTGTCAAAGAGTTTGATAAATAGCGTAAATGAAGAATTATTTAGAGTATGTACATTTTTCATGATACAAATCGGAACAGGTTGAACCTCACGTGACAGGTCCTTACACGCACCAACGAAACTCAAACGTGTTGAGAATAATATACCCAAATATCTACTGGCATTGACAACTGGCATAGAATTACCGTTATACAACTATCTGTCTCGCGCACTTCAAGATCAATCTTCACGGTATTCTGTAATACTACTTTTCGAGATTAACTTTTATTACCTATAACAATTGTTGACATCAAAATAACATCATCAGACAACAAAAGGATAAACAATTCAAATGCATCAAGCAAAAGCAAAGCGTCATGTCTACCATTATCAATTATATGAACAGCAAACTCGTTAATAAACGAAGAAAACAAAACGGGGCTGCATACATCTCCCTGTTTTACACCCCTTGACAGTTGATATGGTCTGTAAGTTTCACTTCACAATGGACTCTAGTTCTTGTTCTAACCTATATACTTCTAATACACTAATGAAGTTTACTTTAACACTATTTTTAAGCAAGACTGGCCAGAGAAGATTTCTATTCATCAAAACAATAGCTTTTTTTTCCAAGTCTATGAAAGCTACGTATAATTTCCTGTTACAAGAAACTGCTCCTATACAAACGCAAGCAAAGTGAACATATGGTCAATAGTCGAATAATCTTTCTTGAACCGCACTTTAAGATTACCTATGATGCTATTTTCTTCCACCCATTCTTGTATTCTGTGATTTATGATAATTCCAACAGTTTGTTTCTAAGATCACTAAGGGAAAGAGAGAGAGAGAGAGAGAGAGAGAGAGGAGAGAGAGAGAGAGAGAGAGAGAGAGAGCAAAGCAGAGTGGAGCGGTGCAGAGTTGTGTAGAGTAGAGCACAGCAGAGTGGAGTAGAGTGGGGTAGAGCACAGTAGAGTAGAAAGAGATGGAGAACCAGTAATCCGAATCTGCAGCGCGAGCAGATCATCTGCTTACTAGTCCAGATCACACGAGTGCTCGTCTAATTCTATTTTATGAGGGGTTTGCCCATTGAAACGTGAGATGTTTCACATTTCCATGGAAGAGGCATAACTGTCTTGTTACACCTGTAATTTACATAAACATCCACTCAATCTATGGGCAAATAAAACGGTAGTTTGCGGTGAATATGCATGAGCTAGATTCTTACAATGAACGCTGCAGGGACAAGAAAATGATATGAGCAAATGGTATAATATTTCTAGCACAGAGAGAAGAGAGAGAGATGAGGGAGAGAGAGAGAGAGAGAGAGAAGCATATGACAATGACAAAATGGTTTACTGTCACACACAGCATTTAAGTCCTTCACACAAGGGGTCTTGTATGAGCATAAGTCAGTGAACCCAACCACTCAAGTCACACCTCCCCTCTCCCTTTCCCGCCCCAGCCCCAAGCCCCACGACAAATCCCTCCATCCCCATCCCCCCCTCCTTCTTCTCCCCTCACGCATACACCACCGAGCTGCTCGCTGGGTCACCCATCGACATCGGCAAAACCTCCCAGTGTACATGGCACGCTAGAGACCCTTCAGTGGTCCCCACACACAGAACGAAGGAGAAAGGTGCGACTAGTGAACTTTTACAAATATCACAACGGAAGCCTCATTATCAACGCATGCCACAAACCCCTCTCAGAATCCCTCTGCACCCAAAGGAACCCGACGGTCCCATCCAGCAACACACCACCTTTCCAGCTGCAGGACTCTATAGACAGAAATCCTTCTTCCCCAGGACCATACCCGACTGGCGTTGCCCTCAGCCCACCCTGGAGGGCTTCAAATCCCTAATCTGATCCCACACCCCTCCCCCTGTCCTCACCCCCCCCCTCCCAACACATCCCCCCCCCCCCCCCCCCCCCCCCCCCGGCCCAGCAAACACTATCTCGAGCAACTTCAACTTCGTGCAAAATATTAAAGTAAGCAAAGCAGGAGTATTTAAGTTAGTGACCAACATCAATGAAAACAAAGCTACTGGTCCTGATGGCATTCCTGGCAAGCTCCTAAAATCATGTGCCAATGAATTGACTGAGGTATATACCAACGACTTTACAAGCTTCACTGGACCAGGGAGTAATACCTGATGAGTGGCGAGATGCTAGCATTGTCCCTTTATTCAAAAAGGGTGACAAAACAAAAGCAGAGAACTATAGACCGGATCTCTTACATCCATATCAGCAAAACTACTTGAACACATAATATATAGTAGCATAATGGACCATCTTGACAAACATGACTTCTTAAATAACGCCCAGCATGGTTTTAGACAGCGAAGGAGTTGTGAGACTCAACTTATAACAACTCCCAATGATTTTAATGACTGTCTTAACAACAGACAGCAAATAGATGCAATTTTATTAGACTTTTCTAAAGCCTTCGATAAGGTTGACCATGAGGGCTTGCGGCTTAAACTAGAACACACTGGCATTGCGGTTCTTTGCTAAAATGGTCTAGATCATTCCTCGTTGGGAGAATGCAGAAAGTTGTTGTGGAAGGGTCGTCATCCCATTGTAAACCACTCTTGTCAGGTGTACCACAGGGAACTGTTCTGGGGCCATGATACACGCATTCTACAAGAAGATCTAAACGGTTTACAAGAGTGGGAAAGAACTTGGAAAATGGAATTTCATCCCCAGAAGTGCCAAGTGGTGCGTATATGTAATAAACGCTCACCAACTAGATCAGAATATTCTATTCACAATATATTCTTAAAGAAACCAATGCTGAAAAATATCTAGGCGTGATTATAGATAGTCGTGGAGCACGAACAAGTTAACCTCGACAATCTAGAGCGCTCAATTGCTCGAGCTTAACGGTTTGACTTTAAACCTTGTGTCGAGAGTTGTGACAGTCTACTCTACCCCGTAGCCCGCGCAGCCCATATCCTGAATAGACTGTCCAACCTCGTTCACAGCGAATTGCCCTCTCCCCTGTCACGCAATGGCTTGTTTTTTCGTTCATCTGGTCAGACATGTGA
>JADBJO010014049.1:17500-49538 GCA_016801955.1 Conus betulinus | reverse complement strand
TGCTGCGAACGTGGACACTCGTGTAGGCCTGTGGGACGGATAAGGGTTAACTGAGTCAGCGCTTCTTCTTGTTCTTGGTTAGACGACGCGGTTCTCAACACCCAGTGCGCGTTGCTAACACCCTACCAGGTTTGACGACAACCTGACAGTAGGTTTTTTTGATTATCCACACGATCACTGTTTTACCCTTCACCTCAGCTTTTTGGGAACGCACGCAAACAACTTACGCACAATAACGGTAAAGGCCGACCAGAATGACTTAGCGTTGGTTAAAATCTCTGTAGGGAAAGTGGGACAGCAACGGAGATATGTGGAGGTAGTGTTGCAGTGGTTATAAAAATGGTCGTTGAGGGACTCGATACAGTGAATGGCTTTCATTTCACGCATTTCTGTTCTGTGTTTAACAACTTTGGTTGGTAAACTTTACAGTTTAGGCCTCTATGGAGTACAACGGCGTTTATTATATTTATCTTGGTTATGTGTAAGAATGTTAGTGCCGTTTCACATGGCTATGTGGGAATGGTCCTTTTGTCATTTCCACACCCCATGCGCTTCTGGCCTTTATTTCTCATTATTTGTATGTTTGTTTCAGCTGCTCGTTGCACTACAGTTGCGTCTGCCTGGACCTCTCAAGCGTGGGGTATCATCCGGCTGGTCACCCAAACTATCCCACCAATGGAGCGGGCACTCGTGGCCAGTGCACTTTTACCAAGTGTGAACTTAACGTTGAGGTGTGTAACTAAATGATCGGGCTTATAT
The DNA here is from genome assembly GCA_016801955.1 of Conus betulinus. Classification (NCBI taxonomy): domain Eukaryota; kingdom Metazoa; phylum Mollusca; class Gastropoda; order Neogastropoda; family Conidae; genus Conus; species Conus betulinus. The sequence goes on along the minus strand of JADBJO010014049.1, from coordinate 48,779 downwards.
TTTGGACAAAGAGCAGCGAGGTAAAAAAGGCCCCAAGCGAAGTCCGTGTTCGAAACGCGATGCGTATTAGAGGAGAAACGCACACGAGACGGCATTTCACCAGATATCTTGTCCTGGCTCGGGCTCACTGCTGTTCGTATCAGGCTTGTCAAGTGTGGACAGCGACACACGAAGGGCAAAAGCACGGTCACATTCTTCATACGCATCGAATGGTGGAATAATCACTGCGAGTTGGATGGCATGTATTTCAGTAAATTTCAGAATCGTCAAACGGGGTGAAGGTGGACAGCTATTTAGAAACAAGAAGAAGATTAGAGATACAGCACTAGTCGTTCGGTTGGCGCAAACAGAACACACGGATTTGTTGGGCTCCAGATAGAGCGTGTGTTCTAGGCGATAGGGCACCTTAGTTAATGGCAAAGCAAGAGGGGCGGCGCGGCCCCCCGCCGCTGGGGGCTGTTTTTCCCCCCCTTTGTCGGGGGGAAGCAAACCTACTCCTCTCCCCTCTTCACCACACGCAAATTTTTTTTTTTTTACACAACTGCTCCCTCTCGTCTCTCTCCCTAACTCCCTCCCTATACATTTCACACACACCACCACCCAAACCACACGTGTGCGGCGCGCGCAATTACAAGGTACAGTTAATGAAATAGTAAATTGCTGTACATCCTAAGTTGAGAATAAGACAGGGGCGTTCAAGAGCATGAGGCCATGGCACACAGGAAAGCAATGATAGCGACAGCAGGTGTGCTCATTAGTCGAACTTCGACCAGATAGGGCAGCCGTTGTGTTACGTGTCCCCCCCCCCCCCCCCCTTTTTTCACCCCTGTTCGAGTGGCCGTGGATGTGTAAAGCACAATGCAAGGGTAAAGTTTGATCCAAATCGTGGCCCGAACTCAAGCTTGCATCTTCGCTCGATCAGGAAACACAGTACTGGTCTATGTCGCCGTTCACTGTAGTCCTGCAACAGGGTGTCTCTAAACTGCTCTCACAAACCAGTGTCGATGACGACGCTGCAGCCTGGTGACTCCCCCATAGACACATTACCCCCCCCATTTCCCGGCCCCCCCCCCGACCCCCCCCCCCCCCCACCCCTGTCGGATACAGAAGAAGAGAGTAAACCGCAAACATGTATCGCCGTATTTTTATTCCCTCGCAGGAAGGCCCTCTCGATAACGCGCGCGCAGTTTGAATACACGGTCAGACCATCCTAACTTGCTTGAGCGGGGTAGGTTCCTTTTCCCCGCCACTTATATTCGATTCAAAGTAATGATGGGCCCCCCCTCCTGATTGCGTCGCACTAGGTCTCGCTTAGTGCCCTTTTGTCACAGCCTTCTCTGCTTCGGTTTGGTTGTATTCCAAAAAACAGCGCATCACCCTTATTTCTATGAAACCTGGTGCAGACGCATCCGTGCAAACTTTTCAACCTGATTAGTAATGTGTTATAGGTAAGAATAGCTAGGGCGACACCTAGGTGTAGATAGGACAATCTGAGATGACTATATTCGAGGGACTAATCGAGGACTGTAGTGACCTGAAAAAAGTCGAGTGCTCGTTAGAAAATTTTGAACCGTCACATAGGCCTCAAGCATGGGCTCGAATGGGTGCCAGAACTAGACTCAAGAACTAACCAGACTTAAAAGGGGTTTACCGGATCCACAAGCGACCCCCCATGTTGAGTCCGACTTCTTGTTAAACATATTTTTATAACAGGGACTCTGAACTACATTTGAGTCCGGCCCTAGATAGGGGAACTCGTGTGAACACCTTGCATAAGAGGTGACCTCTAACAGGGCACGATGGGTTAATAAAGGTACGTATGCATAGGTAATGTATGATACAGTAATGTGATTGTATTGTGTTTCAGGTTTTGTGGCTAAATTGAAAAATCAGGTTTCTGATGGAACAAATCTGTATATTTATCAAATAGCCTTTATACAAAACAAAAACAAAACATAACTAAACAGCAACTCGTGGCCAGTCGGCACGCTCCAATGGGCAGTCGGCGCGTCACACTTGGCTTGTCTGTCCAATTTGCATACCTTAGTTGCCCGATGACAGCGGGGAACGATTCGGTGCCTGGTTGACTCTCATATAGGCCTTGCCCCCTTCATGCCGGGGGATGTGAACATACTAACTGAACTGAGATAATCTCATGGATTGTCAAGCCTGTTCCGTCAAAGGAATACAGCAGTTCCGAGGTCGGTTTTCTGCTAGCAATTTACAGCCTTAAAACAACCCAACGAGTGACAAATTTTGAACACTCTGATGCGTGGCCATGAGATAGTCAATCGCGGTAGACTAGCGAAGGAGTGTCATATACCTATACCTTTTGGTCCTGAATGATTTCAGTAGTTAGATGATCTTGGGCGGAACAAAAAACACACACGGGATTCATTTTTAGGGCCTCTTACACAATTAGCCTGACACACCACAATACAGGGATGATGAGATCTAGACATGGAGAGACGAGAGAGCATGTTTTTATTTTTTTTTTTTCTTCCCTGAGAGCAGAGAGGAGAGACCGCCCCGGCCGGCGTTTTTAGATGATGAGAGGACGACCGCAGAGAGACTGGTCGGTAAAGCGCCCGACGAGAACCGTTGTATTCACCCTGAAATTCGTGTAAAACAGAGTTTCCCGATCTAAAACCCTCTAACAACGTGCAATGGTCCACAACCCGCAGGAAAAATAAAACCGTAGACGATCAAGCGGACCCCAAATCAAGGAGTCCTCCTTTTGTGTCCGGGGCCGTGTTTGGAGGGATCTTTGTTTGAGACGAGAACTTTTGGGGCCACGTTTAAACCCAGATGACCTGAGAAAAAATAAAAAATGTAAAATACGGGGACGCTTAGGCGCCTGTTCACGTGCATAACTTGGGGAGGCAAGGAGAATTATAACAGACTGCACGTTTGTACTCCCCCGTCTAGGCAGAACTCTTTCGCCGTTTTGTTGTATATCGGAGCTCTAAGATAGTCTTTTGTTCAAATCAGTCGCTGGTCACAGTGCCTGATAATGAGTTGGCTTGCTCTTAGCTGCACACGGTTACATACAACGGTTTGTTTTGTTGTTGTGTAAATCTTGTACCATGATTTTGATATATGCTGTTCTTGATTTGGTGGTTGTTCAAGTTAGTTGTTAGATGCTATGTATGTGCGCTTTTTTTATTATATAGTGTGAAATGCAGTAAAGAAGAATGATTGATGACCCCACCCTAACACAGAGGGGACCCGAGGAAAAAACCGGACAGTACCAAACCTTATTTTATCCCCCACCCTCCGATCACCTCAGATAACTTCACTAAAAACGATTTAACGAAACACCATATGTCATGTACTTTTAAAAAGCACCCCCGGGTGAAATGCCACGATTCGAGTTAAACCGCTTCAAAACAGGAAAATATCTTTCACCAGATCCCTGCCTGCCCACAGTTTTTGGTCTCGATACCATGCACGTCGGTAAGCCCTGCGACGATCCTCGATATTAATTGTGTATATATCTGAGTCTCATCGTCCCGGCATACAAGTCTCACAACACAAGGTAAAGTGGTGTAACCCCGGAAACGAACAATCAGCACTTTATTATCCAAGTTAGAAAATTAGTGTTACTTGTGAGTGAAGCTCCCCCCAGGGACTGTCAAAATTGGCATTTATTTGTATGTACAGGGACATGGTTAGCCAAGGATTCTTCCTGTTCTCCGATTTGCGAATCTTTGACGAATCTCGAACTTCCCCACCCATGAAAAACACCCACTGAAACGACACGACCCCACAAAACGAGGGGGTCAACAAGACCGTGATCATCTCTCACATTTCGGGTCGAATCTTTTCGTCTCTGATCTTCAGCTCTGTATAACGGACGACATGCCGTGCTAGCCATCTTAAACCCATGCAGGGAGCCATACACTCCTTTGAGTACAGTCCAGTAGCCACGTCTTCTAGATGCGTCGACGTTCCATACTATTTCAATCTCCGGCCAGCGTCGGTGAAATGACTTATGTCGAGTCCCGTGGGTACGGTAGGAAATTAGTTCCGTTAGAAATGCCCCCTCCCCCCTCTACTTGTTCAAAGGGCGCCCCCCCCGCACTTTCCCACTCCGATGAGACTATCGAATCGTCCTTTGTGCTGACAACTCAGCCCAGCTGACAGCTCGGTTGGCGCTCCATTTGACGGCCACTAGTGGGGGTCGATCAGGGGTACTTTTTTTTATTTGGTTTTTTGTGGTGCCCCTATTGTTTCCAGACTGCAAGACACCTTTCAGCGGGTCGTCTGTCCTCTCGTACAGGGGCTTGTCAGCTTTCAGATGTCACAATCACTGTTTTCGATTGCGAACGGTGATATTAACATCAAGAACCAGTGAGGAAAATGCTATTTTTCACAGGGAGGAAAAAAACGTTTCTCTTGTTAGTGTACAAAAAGTGTAATTATACGCGTGAAACAGGGGGGAAGTTCTCTAACGCAAGAAAAGTGTGTTTACGAGGAAAACTAATAGTGGTTTTTTGACGTGTTCAGACTACCCACACCCCAGCACACACACACACACACACCACACACCTAACCACACCCACCACACACACTACTTATGACCCCTCTATTACAAAGATCCCGAGCCCGCCAGTTGGACCACTGTTATATACAGTTACCGTTACATTTTTTTCAGTCATTCTGCGCTGTTAAAAGTCAGCATCTCTCTCTTTCCTTTCTTTCTTTTTTTGTTGTTTTGGTTAGCATAGGAAAACAGTTCCAGCGCAATGGTACAATTCTGACTACCAGTTGCGCATACGACAGAACAAATAGTCTATTCTTTACCAGTTGCCATTGCTGTATTTTCTCTCGTTGGTTAGTCATTGATACCTCTTGTGCCGTGGTTGACACCGTCTGACTTGTGGCATTCCCAGGGCCAACTTTTTCACGTAGTTTCGAGGGGGGTGCAACACGTAGTTGGCAGACCTTAGTAAGCACCAGTTATTTCCACCTCAGGACTCTCATGTGCCGGTTTTCCAGAACCAAACAGCTCTTCATTCTATTGCTCTCTATTTTATTTATTTATTCTACTCCCCCACCGATTTATTATATATTAATAGTTTCATACAGGACTTTTGACTGGCAATAATGTCCCCATGATTATGATCTTAGCCAATGGAGTGCCGTTGAAACAATCACGGTCACAGAGCGGTGATCAGCTGCTTGCCAATGACGGATCTCCGAGAGAGAGGCCGTGGTCACACCACCCAGTAATTGTCGCATTTATGCGTTCTGTGTGGCAATGGGTGGAAGCGCGTGGAGCCCTGTGGCAGGAAAAGAGGGGGTGTGGGGGGCCGGTTGTTGTTGGCGGTTCGGGCTGTTGCGTGGTGCCCCTGCTCCAACCACCCTTACCTAACCCCTCCCCGCGCGCATCTTGTCATTTTTCTTTTTGGCCCCACTTGACAGAATATATTAACCCAATGTAGCGTGTCGGCAGCTGGTGCATGGTGGTTTGTGCAGTTGGGCATGGCCCCCCGCTGAGCCTACTGGCGAGTGACATCAGGACTCACGCAGTGCGGACCCCGGCCCCCCTACAACAAACAACAACTGGGACCGCGGGGAAAGTTCTTTTTTGCCCAGTCTGTCGCGACACAGCTTGTATGTTCTTTTGGGTCTATAAGAGTGGTCTCTTTCCTAAACCTGTAACCGAAGCCTCGCGGGGTGGTATCGTTTGATTCTTCACTGTGTTTCTTTTTCTTGATCTTCTTCGCTTCTTCTTGTGCTATTCCCTGTTCCTTTTTTGCCCCTTCCACAACAGTACACCTATCTCCCACACCCCCCCACACACACTTATATTCTTCTATCGCACCCCCACCCACCCAGCTATTTTTCCTCTATCGCAGTTCATATCCAATAACTGCCACCGCTGACGGAGATGCGAAGCGCGGATTGAACCTTTTGTGCGAGATGCACCAGCACGACCGCTCTGGAGCGTAGCGCCCCTGGCGCGACGGCGGCTGCCTGCAGCGTTATCCCCGATCGTAAGCCATGGCCGCAGCCGACCACGCGCAGCCATTGGCCTACCCCTCCTTCTTCGTCTAGTAGCACCCGTCGTCTCTGCTATGTTGTCGTACTCTCCTATGACAGAATTGCTCCGACGTGCTCTCTGATCCTGTTTCTTTCTATCTACACCGTCCGCGCTCGCGTTGTTCTGTGGTGTGGTGTCCTTGTGTTGTGTTGTGCGTCTCTAGCCTGTCCTGCCTAGAACTCCTGGCTGTCGACATTCTGTGAATTTTCGCCATCTGTTTCTTGGGCCTTCTTTGACATGGTCTGACCGCCCCTCCCCAGCCGTCCGCGCATCCCTCCTCTTCCTTGTTACCGTACCCAACGTTGTTTGACCATGCGACGTACGCGCGCTTTCCACTTTACTCAACGCAAGTCCCCAGCCCTGCGGTGCCAAGGCTTCTCCGTGTGATTCCCATACCCTGTGATCTTGTGCATGGCGCCCGTGCCTATTCCCGTCTATTTCCAGCGATTCTCTCAGCGTCCCCCCGTTACTGCTTTGCCCCTGTCGCCCTCCCTATCACATGCTGTTATGCTTTCTCTTCCCTCTCTTGGTATCCGCTCTCACGCTGCGCCGCTCTTATGTGTCCGTATCATTCGTATATGTGTCGCTAGTGTGTGTGGTCTTCCCACCCAGTATGATGGCGGCCAAGTTTTTTTCTTTTTTTTTGCGTGGTGTTGTCTTTTTTGGCTTCTGCCTTGGCTCTTCTCCTCAAATATCCACCAGCCGCTTTTCCCACCTCCAGGTATATGTCGGCGTCGTGGTGTTTCTTTTATCTTTGCAGGTAGACCTCGCCACCCTTTGCAGTCGCTTTTTTGTTGTTTGGTGTTTTTGCTTCACTCAGTTTATTGATATTTTTATAGTAGTGTTTTTTCTTTCTTGAGTTTTTTTCATTAGGCTAGTTGCAACGTGTTTTAAAAGAGTCGACCTTTATCCGGATTGATTCGCCGCTATTCTTGCCCCATCCATTGGACTCAAACTTTCTCCGTCCACGGCGATTCCCGAACATGATTTTCAATCTTTCGGTCGCAATAATGCCGTTTGTATCCGTTGTAAGCCCGTTTCGTTGATGTTACTTTTTTTTTTTTCCCATACGCTACGATTGTGCGCTTGTGTCTCCCCATGGCACCCGAAGCACACACACAGTGCTGCCATTCCTTTCCCGCCCGTTCTGTGTGTGTGTGTGGAGACATGCATGTGTGTGCCAGGTTGCACACCACCCCATACGTATGTGGGACGTCGATCGTAATCTAGTGTGTGTCCCGGCCCACCGTTGTTCCCCCCACACCATGAAGTTTCTACCTGTGTGTCTCATGTTTCTCTTTTTCCCCTCCGCTTTTCCCGTTTTACACCTCCCCCCTCCTCTCGTCGTGACTAGGTATTTTCCCTACCCTTGTGTGTTTCACCACTCCCCCCTCTCTCTTCTACTCTCTCTCTTCTCTCGTGGTTTATCCGTATATTCTTATCTCGCGTGCACTCGCGTTGTCTCCGCAGATGTTGCGGGCGACTTGTTGTTTGTTTTTATAACCAGCGTTTCTTACGCCGGATGCTTGGTTTTTTTATCCTCGCGGCGTTCCCTCACACCTAGCGCTTTTTTTACTGTTTTCCTATCCGCGCTTTTGTTTTGTTTGTTCTTGGTTCTCTTTTATCTTTGCTGCGGTTCTGTCCCTTGTTCGTGTGTGTCCGGCCCAGTGGTTCGCGCCCCCTGTGCGAGCGCGAGCGCATGCCCTGACCCCCCGCACTGTATGTATTGTATTGCTGCGAGCAGGCAGGCCAAGCACCCGACGACATGGTGATGTGTGAAGATCGCTATTATCGCAAACCTACCTAGTTACCTTCTGAGAACCCGGTTAAGAACGGAGAACGCAACAGGAGCCGTCACAGCGGGAGATGAGGCCGCCAAGATTGTCTGCATCGCTCCACCAGTCACCCCTTTGATTTTTGTAAGATGGGTATGGACGATTGGATTCAGATCCCCCCCCCCACCCGCCCCCCCCCCCTTTCTTGGTCCTTTTCTCCTTCCTTTTGACGGAGCGAGCAAGTCTGCTGAGCGAGGACGACGGGCCGGCTCTTTGGTTGCTTACGGTGTGCCTCGTGAATAACTGTGGCACTGTGGTCTCTGTCACCCTATGAGTGGGGTGTGTTTTTTTTTCTATCACCTTCTCCTCTTCTCCTCTCTTCTCTCTCTCTCTTCTCCCCTCATTCTTCCAACCCAACCCCCACCACCACACAGCCCACACCGCCATCATCCACCCACCCCACACACATTCACCTTCCCACACTCCCCCTTTTTTTCTCCTCCCCCCACACCCAATTTACACACCTCTTTTCCATTTCCTCCCCTTCCCGGCTCACTTCACGACTCTTACCACAAGTTTCATAACTCATTCCGCATACTACTGAGTTAAAATAACTTGTCGACATCTGTGGCGCTTGTATCGTATTCGCATGGGGTTTTTGTGTCGCTATTGTTTCTTTTTGGCGGAAGAATGCATACGCTTGAATGGGTGTATCTAATATTTTCGTTGTGGGGATGCGGTGGGCGAGCCCCTAAGATGCCGCCGGCAGATCAGTGGTTTTGCGCGGCGAGCGCGCGACGAATTTGCGATTTTTTGGCGACGCCGACCCCCCTCGCTGTCCGGACGTTTTTTTGGGTACGGGTCCTTCGCCTCGCATTGACGCCGCCGTGTGCGTCTCCTCCCCTCCGAGCGCTGGGAGAGCGAGCTTTATTCTGCGTATATGTCACCTCAGTGTCCTCGTTCAGTCCCCACTCCATCGTCACGGATCTGTTCTGCTATTCACTCACAATTGCGACTTACGCAGCTACTCCAATGATTTCCCTCTATTCATTTCGCGAGTACCGCCGTCTCGTACATCCCGGGCACGGCTATTCCTTGAAAGGCGGCTCAACCCGTCCTAGGGGCGGGTCCTCCAGAGCTGCCTTTGTGTTCACCATGGCTTCTCTCAGACCGCGCCCCAGGTGCCATTGACGATCAGACGCGTCGCTATTGCCTGCGACGGGCTACAACGCAATGATGGGTGCAGGCAGGACTTTGTGGGGGAGTCGCGGACTGCCGCGGCCGTAGTGTGTGTGGGTGTAGTGTGCCGGCCCCCCCTTCGCGCGCCCGTTGTTAGCTGGTAGTCGCCCGTGTGTGTTGGTTGCGTGGCGTTCGTCCGTGTGCGCCGCACGCACGCCCCGTTAGATTTCAGAGTAGAAGGGCACTAGACATGCTATAGCTCGTTCTTCTAGATGTCTTTTTTTCAGACCCGCCTGCTATCCCTCTGTTCCCCTACTGTTGTCTTGGGGCGCTGCCCTCCGCTATTCGTCGATCCTCATCCTATTCTCGACCAGCCACATCCCCCGCTTTTCATGTGCTTTGCGGCGCGAGATCGCTTGCACTGCCGTTAGACTTTTGTCCTTGTACATCCCGGCCCAACCCCGGACCCTGCCGGTCTGTGCTTCGCTGAGCGAGGCGCGATTGCCGGGCGGATATTTGTCGCGGAGTTCGGTGTCTGCGACTGTGCGTGTGTGTGTTTGTGTGTGTGTCTGTGTTGTGTGTGTCGCGCGCCCGGCACCCCCGCCGCTTACGAGAGTCTTTTAACAGGTAGGCGACCTACTTCTGATGGGGTAACAAGGTATTCGTTTGTGGTTCTTTGTAGCTGCGGGTCAGTTGTACTGCCCAAGAACTGATTTTTGTTTTTTCGGGTTTCTCTCCACAGCATCCAAAATTTCGATTTTTCGTTTCAGCGAAATTGCTTGTCTTTTGTGTTTGTCAGCCATCTTCACCTTACATTGTACAAAGCCTTGCCTTGCATTGAACATGCACTGGCGTGAAGAGAGAGAACAGGGGGGGGGGGGGGGGGGGGGGGGGGGGGGGGGGGGGGGGGTTCAAACACCTCTCGTAATCAAGCGCCTGCGTTTTGTCTAGCTTACATCCGGATATCCCATCTCTTAGGCGACATCAAAGGGCCCCACATCCTGTCCCGCCAATTCCTGTGACCTGCATCGGAATTGGTTTTTTTTTTTTTTTTTTTTTTTTTTTATAGGTATGTGTGTGTAGGCCCGAGAAAAAATTTTCGACAGCCGAGACTTTCTTACATCCGAGGAAAAGTTTCGCCAGGGTCAGCTAAACCTGTTTCTTACAAGTTTTCTTACACCGAGTTTCTTACATCCGAGATATTTTAAGTAATGTTAAAGAATCCTCTCAGCAGGGGAAAATCATCATTCCTGCTAGAAAAATTTCGACAATATTCTAAGACACTAGGACTGAAAAAAGTCACAACAGAGATAATTATACTCCTAAGATGGATGTTACTTACAGAATTTTGTTTTCAGCAATGCTACAGTCTGTTTCAGTGCTCTGGAAACAAGATGAACTAAAAGCTTTACAACTATATTTACGCTCTCTCTCTCTCTCTCTCTCTCTCTCTCTCTCAAGTACAAGGATCTGTAGAAATGAAAAATTAATCTTTCTGTACACTCGAACCAAATGTGAACAAGTTTTTTATCTTTTCTGTATATGGGGATCTCTTTTGGCTGGGAATGATCACCGAAGAAGAAATAAAACCACGGACAAGTTTTTAAAACCCCCCCCCCCCCCCCCCCCCCCCCCCCCCACAGCATTTTCAAGACAGTCTGATAGACTAGGGGAAGTAACGCCGAATTAGACAATTTTTCCAGTGGCGGAGTGACAAAACAGAGTTTATTCCCCTAAAATCCTCTCATCGTCACGGCAACTGCTGACACTAGAAAATTAATCACTCTGTAGGAATCGCAGTATGGGAGCTGACATTTATATTTCAGTTATAATTACAATTGTAGGATTGTATATCTTTATCAGTTTGCTTTCTGTTACTTCTGTACGCTGAAGATTATCATACAGGGTCAAAACTGCTTCAATAGGGAGTACGGAGCCACTAATTCGCCTGTTCCGGAAGCCTGTCCCCCGTTCCATCCTACCTCACCGTTTCGTCCCTCCATTAATTTTTATTTTCCACGTCTACGTCTGCATGTTATCTCCATCTACAACACTGTCAAAAAACTAACTAAATGTCAGAGACGAGAAAGGGAGGAAATAAGGGACGAAGGTGCGTGTGTGTGTGTGTGTGTGTGTGTGTGTGGTGTGTGTGTGTGTGTGTGTTGGGGGGAGGGGGGGGGGGTGGTATGGTATGGGGAGGCGTCATCCATGACTAGTTGACAGAATTTCAAAAATGCGTTGATCACAGAATGGCAGTTCTATCAGCTCACCTTGTGCCTGTCCGTGCATGGCAAAAATGTATGAAATTTTGATTCCACAAGTCATAGAACGTTTATAGCATGTGGGCTAAGTTCCAGGCTGTGCATGAACTAAATGTAGCGCAGAGTAGGAATGGCCCAATCTCATCACCAGTGTTTCAGCAATAGCGCAGCGATTGGCCTTGACTAATTAAAGCAAATTTGCTCTAATCTTGAGAATTTTCATGCTTATAAACTTCGATTCATACCTGAAGTGGGTACTGAAGATCAGATACACTTTATCGGATCAAGTTGCAGGTTGACGCTAGCAGCTGTTTTGATGCCACATCAACCTGCCACAAAAGCCCTCTTTATAAACACCACTTAGAAACACAGCGTTTATATTTAAGATGCCTGGGTAAGATTGGCACTGCAGCAATAAGTCCATTAGTCTCAAATGTCGGCTTTTATACTATAGGATAAATTCAGAATGCTGGAGCATTTAATTTGCCACAGTGAAGTTGACTTCGATCTCTCATACATATGTATCACTACCTTTTAGGTTTAAAGTCTGAATGAGATCACTGTCACTATATAATCGCTTCAGGAGTATTTCAAGACAATTATCTGATGGACACATTGGAGAAGGTCGGCAGGGGAAGCAACATCTATGTAAAAGGATCCACAAAAGAACTTGACTTGGGGGGGTCACAAGGTCGTTGTTGTTGCTTTTGTTGTTGTTTGTGTGTGTGTATGTGTGTGTGTGTATATGTGTGTGTGTGTGTGCGCGTGTGTGTGTGTGTGTGTGTGTGTGTGTGTGTGTGTGTGTGTGTGTGTGTGTGTGAGAGAGAGAGAGAGAGATTTTTTATTTTCGCCACTGATCATTATTGTTGTCTTTGTTGCTTATTACATGTGTGTGAAAATTGTTTTCCTTTCTTATCAAAAGAGAGAGAGAGAGTTTAAGATTTGTTGTGAAGCTCCGTCCCTTGGTTTGATTGTAGTCGTGTTGAGTCAATCAGTTTTATTCATGGCGGCTATGTAGCCTAAACGCCGGAGTCGCTTGAATCCACCGTACATACGTGTGTGTGTGTGTGTGTGTGTGTGTGTGTGTGTGTGTGTGTGTGTGTGTGTCTGTCTGTCTGTCTGTCTGTCTGTCTGTGCGTGCGCGCGTGCGTGCGTGCGTGCGTGTGTACGTAGGCCTATGCACGAGGGGGTGTGAACGCTGGATTCTGGGTGTGCGTGGAATGACTCGGGCTGAGAGTCGGAAATTGACTGACACTCATTGATCAATTGAAATTAGTAATCAATCGAACAAATCAAACAAGAAAATTGTCAATCAATCAATCAACCTTAGGCCTAACCAATGGCGGCTTCACGTTTTTTTTTTTTTCACCCCCCCCCCCCCCCCCCCCCCCCCCCCCCCCCCCCCCCCCCATTTTTTTTCTTGTGAATGTGGATAGTGGATATGCCAATAATTACAGAATGAAAGCTTAAAGGCCATATAGCCTTTAAAAAAAAAAAGAAAAAACATTAATCGTTCACAAATTCCCAGCCTTTGATTAAAACCCCTTCACATGCGAATCAAAGCGTGCCACGTCAGTCCTAAGTGTGCATGATGGTGATTGTATTTTCACAAAGGAGAAGCTATCCTTAACCATCCATTTATCGATTCCTCCAGAGCCAACCAGCACTCGGTTTTCTTCAGAACTTTCGGCCCAAACTTTCAGTTTCTGTTCCTGACGGCATCATGATTTTGCAAGTTTTACTGGCCAGGCTTTAATTCAAGAAGAAAAAAAAAAAAAGGAAAAAAAAGTAGGCTATTCAGTGCAATCCTACTTTCTGTTCATGTATAATAATAGAGATGACAAAAAAAAATTCTCTGAATGACTACTTTCGTGTGGAACTGAAACCAAAAGTAAGCAAAACCGATCCAGTTTGCAGGAAAAGTCCAGCCGGCTGACGTAATAACCGACGAAGTGTCTACATTTTTATTCTGCTTGCTTATCTCGTCGAGTCAGGATGTGGTGAGGTACGTAACTGATTATCAGGCCTACTGTTTTTTCTTTTTGCTTGTCTTTTTGGTCGTTACTGTAGATAGACCTGTTCTTTTGGTAAAACCATGATCAGGCGCAACTCCCACCGTTGTACAATTTGTAGGCAGTGTCTAGATAGACCTGTTCTTTTGGTAAAATCACGATCAGGCACAGCTTCCACTGTTGTGTAAATTTGTAGGCAGTCGACAGCCGCTGTGCTCAATCACACGCAGTGCTGGGTATAGTTAATGGTGAGTTTTCCTCGTCTCAAAGAGGGGGGGGGGGGGGGGGGGGGGGGGGGGGGGGCTAGAATAGGAGTTTTTCATTATAAAAAAAATCAATTTGTTGTATAAAATTTGCCTTTTTTTTTTTTTTTGAATGTGTTTAGGTTACATTTAGGCGACCGGCGAACTGTCAGTTCAGACAGAGCTTGTGGCAAAACTTTGTGAGTCGATCAGTCAGGACGGCGAAATTTGGCCAGCCAACATCATTACACATTTTTGTTGCGTGAAGCAGGGAAGCCAGCGGTCACCATTTTGGACGATCCCAGTCGAGGCGAGGCCAGTGGTGAAACTAACGGTCTATCAGCTGTAGGCTCTTAGGGACATGTCCCGGTTAGGTCCGTGGGTAGTCGTGGGCGATCAGGCAGATTAACGTCCAAATTGGCCGGAGGCAGAGGCTGAAATTACATAGTGACTAGAGCTGAAATTCAGCAAGGCAAAGAAAGCTTTTCCATTTTTGTGTTTTTGTTCCTTCCCGTCAAACCAGGAAGTTATTTACTACTTGAAAAATGACATAATAAAACATGCCTACTTCAGTAATTGCCATCTCCGATTCTGTTGAAGCATACCGTAAAATGCAGTGATGAAGACCGAGAGGAAAATAAGCAGATCAGGAGGCGATTAGATACAAGGCGGGGAGGGGAGGAAGGATATTAGATCCAGATGGAAACCCACGGACCTAGGGTCTCATGATTTTTTTTCCCCGCTTTTGCATGGTTCCTGTCTAGTCATGTTTATAAGTCTGGCAGTGCCATGAAACTTCTTGCGCGGATTAATTTGTTCCCCCCCCCCCCCCCCCCCCCCTTTACCCCCCCCCCCCCCCCCCCCCCCCCCCCCCCCCCCCCACCCCCCCCCCCCCCCCCCCCACCCCCCCCCCCCCCCCCCCCCCCCCCACCCCCCCCCACCCCCCCCCCCCCCCCCCCCCCCCCCCCCCCCCACCCCCCCCCCCCCCCCCCCCCCCCCCCCACCCCCCACCCTACACATTTCATTTATTATGTGCATCATCATCATCATCATCATTATCATCATCACACTTTAATGCTTCTTTTAATCAGAATTTAGGTCTGACAGTGTTGTTTATGTTTTTAGCAAATTCTGAACATAAGTAAGTGGTGCCTCTGTGTGTGTGTGTGTGTGTGTGTGTGTGTGTGTGTGTTTAGCATGTGTTTATCTACATGTATGAGGTTTTACATTGTAACTAAATTAATTTTGTTGGATGGCTGTTTTTGAGTTACCCTACTTGTTTATTGTTTATTGTTGCTGAGTTACCCTACTTGTTTATTGTTAATTGTTTTTCATGTTTATTTATGTCACTAATGTATAGTTAGTCAGCAGCACAATTGTAATTTCTCAGAATTGAGATAATAAAGTATTCTGTATCTTGTATAGATTATGCTGAATCATTGATAAGTTCAGTCATTATTGATTCAGATTTACAATAGGGAACTTGTTTATCAGTTAAGTCTTCTTCATATTACTTAGCAGTATGTTTCAACAAATTTGGAGATCAGACAGATTCTGCTGTAGTTATTTTTCATTCTGTAATTTTTTTAGACTAGAGTATGAACTATCTTCCTTTGTGGCTAAACAAATGTTGGAATTGGATCATTGTATGGAAGCCTGCTAAATTGATTACAAAGACCCACTCTGGGGTTACGTTTGATTGGCTATAAGTGGAGATCAAAGGGCAAAAGACCAAAAGTGAGCTATGGTGGTCAATTTTTTGGTCAGCTTTGTAACAATAGTAATAATGATTGCTGGATCCACTCTTTATAAGGAAGCACACAACACTTCACACAAAAAAAAAAAAATGTAAAAGTTGGAACTGGATGAATGAGATGAAAGATGTATTATAAACATAACAGACATACTTTGGAAAGAACATAGAGATCAGCACTTGATTCATTAAAAGAAGAAAGCCAAAAATATGTAAGGATTTAAAAATCATAGAACACACATATAATAACAAGAAGCTCAGAGACAAATGATACATCATTATATAAAATCACCAGTTCAAAAATACACGCACACACACACACACACAAACACACACATACATATGAAGAGAGGCAACCTAACACATACATTTACATCTGTCAAAATAATTCAAATGAAATTATGAATACAACCTTGATGTTAATTTTTGAATGCCATTGATCGAATCGTAATAATTCAGTTTAGGTCAGAATGTCAAAATGACTGGTTAGTGGTATGCACATTGAAATTTAGATGGATCAGTCATGATCATGATGAACTGCATGGACCCATAAACAGTTTCTTTCCTTAGACCACTCTAGCCATTTAAGACAGCAGAGCAGATATGTACAGAAAGAAATCTGTCTATAGATGTATCAATATATATATATATATATATATATATTGAATTATAAACAAAGCTTGCTCTTATGTCTCAGATTGTAGAAATAGGGGGGTGATAAGCCTTCATATCTGCAGTGGTAGATGAGTCTGCCTAACTGACAGTATGTGCTTGAGTGGGTGAATGGGGAATAACAAATGCCTCTCAAAATGAACCTTCAGCAAGCTTATAGTCTCCAAAGTGGGAGACCATCTCCAATGGGGAGGAAGCTCACTAACATATAATTCCTGGTCAGATACCCAAATTTCGAAACCTGACTGTTTCTCCTCCATGACTGCAGAAAGTGCTAATTTGACTCCTCTGCCTTTCAGTTTTAAGAAGAATGCTATACCAGAAAAAGACTGGTATGCAATACCGTAGTATGTTTGTTGAGTTTTCGGTAAGTTGCTGGAATGGTGCTTGGTACTTATCCTTGGAATTTATTGTGTTTATTGTAATTTAGTCCCTTGCGGATTCATTCCAAGAACTGGCCCTCAACACTTGTGTCTTAAGAGGTTATCTTTTTATATTTTCCACTTTTCACAAGAAAATGTAGCTTTTTTTGCTCTTTCATGATTTTCTTTTGCTTCTTAGGTGGCACCTTTGGTTAGTTTTTTGAAAACTCAGCAAACATACTACGGTATTGCACACCAGCCTTTTTCTGGTACAGCATTCTTCTTAAAACTGAAAAGGCAGAGGAATCAAATTACCGCTTTCTGCGGTCACTGAGGAGAAACAATCAGGTTTTCGAAATATGTGTATCTGACCAGGAGTTATATGTTAGTGAGCTTCCTCCCCATTGGAGATGGTCTCCCACTTTGGAGACTATAAGCTTGCTGAAGGTTCATTTTGAGAGAAATTTGTTATTCTCCATTTACCCACTCAAGCACATACTGTCAGTTAGGCAGACTCATCTACAACTGCAGATATGAAGGCTTATCACCCCCCTATTTCTACAATGAGACATAAGAGCAAGCTTTGTTTATAATTCAATATTTCTTGCAGTCATTGCTACGCCTAGCTGCTCTGTAAGTTGCTGGAATGGTGCTCGGTACTTATCCTTGGAATTTATTGTTTTTTATTATATATATATATATATATACATTCAATTATAAAACAAAACTTGCTCTTATGTCTTAGAGTGAAGAAATAGGGGAGTACAGATATCTAAGACATGAGCAAGCTTTGTTTTATAACTGAATATTTCTTGCAGTCTTTGCAACACCAAGCTGCTCTGCAAGTTGCTGGAATGGTGCTCGGTTACTTATCCTTGGAATTTATTAGTCAATTATATATATATATATATAAACTATTTCATGGGGAGTTACACTTGACATCTTTTACAGGCCGAATTTGAGTCATTTTGTTAAGGATATTAAAAGAAAATGCTAGACTGACTGTCTATATAATACATTAGACAAAAAAAAAAAAAAAAGAAAGCAACATATGAATTATGATGAGGGAGAGCAAGGCAACAAGTCAGCACATGTATGCGGGAATGCTTTGAGATGAGAACCTTACCTTGCAGTTTTTAAATGTGATAAGTTTGCTTAGTACGGGTATGTGCATTGCCACAACTCTGGGAAGTTGATGTCCTAGAGGCAGACAGAAGAAGCACAGGATAGATGGCGTAAGTTACTGGACTCAGCTTTGCAGGACTGAAAAAAAGAAGGCTGTTGAGGTCTCTGACTGTCCAAATGTTTGTTATGGCCCCATATAATCTGTTGTATAGGACAGTCATCTTGACATACTGTATATTATATAGTACGTGAAACAATTTACACGAGTTATGCCCGTTTCCCCTCTCCCAACAATCTGTTGTCATGGTACAGTCATCTTCATACTTATAATAAGTGAAACCATGAACACAAGTTATGGTATGGCCCCCATGCAGTCTGTTGTCATGGGATAGTCATCTTTATACTTACAGTAGGTGAAAACCATCAACACCAGTTATGCCCTCCTACAATCTCTTGTCATAGGTCAGTGATCTTTATAGTATGTGAAAACATTAGCACAAGTTGTGCCCCCACTTACACTTTATGGTCATGGGACAGTCATCTTTATACTTGGTGCTGCCAAAGGCGTCAAATGTACAAAGTGTAGCATTTTGACAATTTAGGTGTAATATTTCCAATCTAGCCCTTTTCCTGCCATAGTATTAGTATAAGAGTTTTCTGTATTGCTGAGTGCTGGGGCCAAATTGCAGAAGGTTCACTCATCTGTTCACTACTCATTCATTTATTGAGATATCTCTTAGATTTTTTGCATGTTTTTTTTCTTTTATACCCTGTGCTATGATGTGGTATCATGATAATTTGATTTTGTTGGTCATCAGTATGATGAAAATAAGTATAATCAAGTAATAAGTGCCCCATAGTCAGTTACATGTGTACAAGATTGTGAAAAACAACCCCGTAATAGACATGGGGCAAGCAGGGAAGAGGTTAAGCATAGAATTCATATGTGATATGACAAGTCAGCCCTAATAGCACTTTCTGTCAAACTTTGTTTTGCACATGACATGATGAAAAACAAGAAGACAGAAATCTTGCTAGTTATTTTGTGGTTTTGACTGGACCTATGAAAAAATCAAAACAGACAGCAACAAGATCAGTTAATCAGGCAGCAAAATCGTGACTGTCATCTTTCTTCCTCTGCTTACTGAACTTGGACATTTAAAAAAAAAAAGGTCTGCAATCTAAAGATCTACATTGACTGGGTTCCATTTGGGCTGTTACTAAAACCGTGAAGCTGGTTATTGTTGTTCTCTCTCTCTCTCTCTCTCTCTCTCTCTCTCTCTTTTTTTTTTTTTTTTTAATGTTTTTTCAGTTTAATGTCTATTCTCTAAAGGGTAAAAAAAAATTTGGTGAGTGTGTTACAAAGTGTAACAGCAAAGCATTGTCAGTGAAATCATAACATGCTATGCCGAAAGTATAGTACTTGGCAGTTCTGTAGAATTATTGTATGTGAAACCATTAACTCAAGATATGGCTCCCTTACAATCTATTGTCAAAAGTTGAAGTTAAGGCACCTGTACCATCTATTGTCTTAGGACAGTGATCTGTCTGTTTTCACTATTTGAAAACATTCACACAAGTTAAGGCACCTCTACCATCTATTATTATGGATAAGTCATTTGTGTACTTAAAGTAGGTGTAACCATTAACATCAGTATAAGAGTTTCATGACAAAATATATGAAAAAAAGCTGCAAAGTTCCTTTTCTTTGACATAAATCATTGTTGGTTTTGTGTGTGCAAATGTGTTTGATGTACATCAGTTTGTTTTGGATTTCAATTTTTTAACAGAAGAAAAGTGTACAAAACAAACAAATTGAACTTCTAGGGTGTTTCTTGACTAGGTGAAGAGCTGTGAAATCCTGTTTATTTTTATGCCCAAAATGTTGGAAAACAATATTGGCAGTAAAACTGAAAAGCCAAGCCCTGATTCTTTGACAGTAGACAACATAACCTGATATGATTTGAACTGAGTTTACATGCATATTTGTGTTTTTCAGGATGAAGTGCTCAAACACAGATTGTGGCGAGATTCTGTCCTCTGATCATTTATTTTGTCCCAAATGTGGCACACGCAAAGAACCTGAACACACGGACTTGGTTACTTGTTCAACATGTGGAAAAGCTCACGGACCTGAAGACCAGTTTTGTAGTAGGTGTGGGACTAAAGTTGAAAGGAAGATAGACACGGAGCAGACTAGGTCAACAGTATGCACAAGTACAGACGAAGATGGAAATACTTGTGGTTACCAACTCCTTGCTTCACTTCAGTTTTGTCCAAGATGTTCAGCTCGAGCACCTTCTGAGTCATGCAAGTCAGATAACAGAGGAACCAGCATTGTTCACAAAGAGCTGATCCTTGATGCAAAAACTCTCAACAAAAGAGGTGATGATGAGGACAAGTTTTCAAGAGAGAGTGACAGCCGATCTTCAAATGCATCTCAAAGGGTATTTAGTTCAGATCCACTATGTGCTACAGAGCAGACATCTGAATACTCAGCAGCTGAGATTAGTGCCATCAGAAAGAAAGGGCCAGATGGTCTTCTTGGCTCAGATGGTGCCTCTCATGGTGGAAAGGCTACCCAAGGGGTATCAGGCCTACAGCAACAAGAGCAAGAATCTGTTGATGTCCCTTCTTCTGTGACATGCACTGAAGCCATCAACCCAGCTAAGGGATCCAACTCTGATGGAACGCTGACATCACAACACTCAAGTAAGCAGGCACAAATGAATCTGTACATCTAACATGGGAATTCAAATGATGGGGAGATATTACAGTTAGAATTGCTCGCCATGCCTTTATTTAGTTGTTCAGTTTACAGATTTTTGACCCCCACATCTAATTTGAAAAACACACACCCTTCTCCCCCCCAACCCCAGTCCACACACACACACACACACATACACACACACACACACACACATTGATGCAAAAAAGCATTTGTGTTCAGTAGGTAAGGGAAGGGGAAAAGATACATTACTCATACACATGCATACAAGCAAATACATGTACACGTACACACACACACACACACACACACACACACACACACACACACACACACACACACACATTGATTTATAAAGGATATGTGTTTAGTAAGGGAAAAGGGAAAAGATACATGCAAAAAGACTATACATACATGCTCACATATTGTCACACACACACACACACACACACACACACACACACACACACAGCATGCACAGAGAGAGAAAAAGGCATAGATATGTATGATCCACCACATAATACTTCAGTCAAAAGGAGAGATTCTCCCCACCCACGCTTGCTCACACAGATCTGTTATTAAGGCCAGCTCAGTGTATTCATTGCAGACATTTCTCATTCAACATATTCTCAAAGGATTATTCAATTTTGCATTGGTGCCAACTTTTCTATGGCACATACATTCAGTTCACTCCATTTGATTCAGACATGAACAGAAAACATCAAAATAATCTTTGTGGGTATCTTGGAATGGGAATGGCACAGTATGAATATACAGTCTGCCGATGGAAAGAAATCCAGTCAGAAGAGTACCCTTCATGGCTGGTTACATGGTGTGAAAAACATTGGGGAGATTTTACATGTAGTTTGATTGAACGATGGTTGTCAGGCAACTTCACATGTATATCAATAAAACACATACACATACACACATACGCACACACACACACACACACCGAACTGCTCATGTATGCTCTGTTACATACACGTACAAGAGCGCAAGTGCACACACACACACACACACACACACACACACACACACACACACACACACACAAACTCTCTCTCTCTCTCTCTCTCTCTCTCTCTCTCTCTCTCTCTCTCTCTCTCTCTCACTTTGTCACTCATGTCCCATTTGACTCAGGCTTTCATCTCCCACTCCCCCATCCCTTCCTCCTCTCTGTCTCTCTCTTTCTCTGTCTGCCAGAGTCGTCCCTTTGCCCAATTTCTTCTGTTGTTGTTTTTGTCATATTTGATATCTATGTGTCCAGCATGATAGTTACATGCATTTCAACAGATTTCCTCTTTTTTTTTTTGTGTTCCGTTGTGGAAAAATTCCTTGGGAAGAAAACGATGAATGTACAGTCATTGATTGTACAGCTCTCTGTTTTCAGTCATTTGCTTTAGGGTCGGTTTTAGTTTCCTTCAGGGACATCACCCCGCCTACATCAGAGGTTCCTGTTTGCTAGCATATGCCTTAACCTGCTGCCTGAAATCATCATTTGTCTCAATTCATTCAGTGCTGCGCCTGAGCAATGATGGAGAGCTGCTGAAAACTGGATAGTGCCACAGTCCTGTGGCTGAGTTGCTTGGACAACAGAACCGATATACTTAAAAACTGCTTGGCGTCTAGAAGATACTGGTGAAAACAAGAGATTTGTTTGTAAT
Organism: Conus betulinus; assembly: GCA_016801955.1. Taxonomy (NCBI): domain Eukaryota; kingdom Metazoa; phylum Mollusca; class Gastropoda; order Neogastropoda; family Conidae; genus Conus; species Conus betulinus. Next base: position 26,954 of record JADBJO010014049.1, on the reverse strand, counting down.
GTCTTTGGACCTACACTGAGTGATGTTTACATTCAAACATGAAGTTAGTGTGTTTTTTTTTTTTTAAACTGAGTTTGTCAAAGCATCATATGTTCAAAAGTGCATGGTTTAAGTATGTTATAAAACAATTCATTTTTCTGTTTTAATAACTGTGTGTAGTTGTTCACTACTTAGTAGAACTGTTTTCCCAATGGCATTGAAGTGAAGCACCCAGTCTGATCACGTAAAGAAAAATAATGTTTGAATTTTATCAAAACATCAAAAGCCTGAGAACATGTTATGATACATAAAATTGTTATATCTAGCTGCAGTCACTTGGCAATAACCACATGAATTTGTTTCATGAAACTGCAAATAAAAATGAACCACATGAAACTGCAAATAAAAATAATGCACAGAAAAATTGTGGTCAAGGACTGACATGACAGATGACAGTACTCAAGTACAGAGTCTTTTGGAGAAAGTATACTTTTTACTATCAAATAACATTGAAAAGTGCTAGTAGTGTACAGCATGTTTTTGTTGAGGAAAAAGCTAACAAAATAAAGCAACAACAAAATTGGAAACTCTTTTAAAAGCATGTTGTAAACCGTCAAGATAAATCTACATTTCTTGCATGTCACATCATGAGCCAGTGACTGGCACTGGTAGTAGAGCTAGATACATATCCTTTTTCTTCATTGATGATTATACATAAAAGTCTTAGAATCTATGGCCCTTCATGCCCTACCTCTAGTCAGGACCACAATTTTTTTTTTTTTTACTTTCTATATCATTGGTTGGATATGGTGTTGCACTCCAGACAGGGGACTCGTGTGCAACAGCTCAGAGACTATGCAGTTATTGACACCACTAGGGGGCTTAGCAGGTGGTGTTCTGTATTATATATGTTGGATCAGAGCAGGAGTATTGGACACCACCAGAGTGACTTAGCAGCAGTACAGTATCTCCTCAAAAGTGTTGTCTTATGACAGTTTGATATTGATTACCTCCTGCACCATGGTGCAGAGCCTTTGGAGGACAAACCTTAGTGTGGGTGTTAATTGCAGAGCTGAATTGGGCTGCTGAGACTACTGAGAGTAATGCTAATGGTGGACAAAGAGGATGATATAGCTGGAAAAAAGCAGTCTTGAATGTGGATGTAAACTTATATTCCACTTCCTGACTTGCACATAAAGGAGGAAATTCTGCTGGTACAAATAAGAATAATTGTGTTATGTTGGGCAGAAGAGGGGGGTTCCAGTGGAAGGAAAGATGGTGGAGACACAGATCCTTCCCAGCAGAGCAACATTTGTGATGGAAATGCTGTCAGGAAGACTGATGCAGGTATAACTACTTGACAAAAGCAGAAGAATATTACATTTGTCTCTAAAACAGTTTTTTCAGACATTCAGTTAGCGTTGCCAGTGGAGAACTTGGTGAACAGATAGTGCTGGAGTCCCGAGTGTCACAGTGATCATGCGTTTTCCTTATAGAGAAAACCCTAGACATCATTGATGTTGTGATTGAGATGGTCATCCAGGGCGGTGAGGAGGCTGACAAACTGGTGAAGGACAGGAACAAGCCATCTCAACAGCAGGTTGTTGCCTATGATGAGGCCAAGTCCATGGTGAAGGGGAAGCAGAGGAAAAGATGATTCCAGAAAGCAAATATATACTTGTGGAATGACAGTATGTTCAGAAGATTGTAGTAGGCTGGGCTGGCTATTGCAGCTTCCAGTGTGTTGGATTCCTTGTTTTGGGCTTTGCCTTGCAAGACAGAAAGGAATTTGAGAAGATGAAGGCTCTGTAGAGAGCTGCATCTCTCATCTCTTGAAGAATACTAGCAACTGATTTGTAATGTCTGTGCTTTAGCTTTGTGATTGAGAATGCAGACCAGCAGATGTGGACTGTTGAATGATTCCCCATCTGTCAGCTTTACAATGATTGTGTCTTGTTTGTGAAGTTGCTTCGAACTAATGTGGGCTCTGACATTATACTGTGAACTGATTGAGACTCTTTAGACATACCAGACTTCCTATGATTTCAGTCGGAACTAACTTGAAGCCCCTGTAATAATCCTTGAAGCTTGGTTCTGAGCTGGGGCAACTTTCTTAAAGTTGTTCTGCAATATTCCTTGTATACATACCTTTTTGGATTTTGTGCTCTGCTGCTCCCTATATTCCAAAACTTCATGAGTGCTTATCACAACTTACCTTTGCTGTACATTTTTTTGTATGGTTTCTCTATGTTAGTGTGTAGTCAAAAGTCACTTCTGTGCATAGTGGCATTTGTCCATAGAAAAGTGTGGCCACTGATCTGCAAATTGGTTTTCAGTTTTTGTGTATACAGGCTAACTTGTTTTGTAACTCATACATGGTTCATTTGTATGTGTGAACGTGTGTGTGTGTGTGTGTGTGTGTGTGTGTGTGCGCGTGCTTGTGTAAGTGTGAGAGAGAGAGAGAGAGAGAGAGAGAGTGTGTGTGTGTGTGTGTGTGTGTGTGCGTGTGTGTGTGAAATTTCATTTAATTGTAATTATCTTGTAGCTCTGACAATATTAACTACACTTTCAAGACCTGACGTCTGTTCAGTTTGTCCCTGAGAGTTAGACCTCTCTTCAGATACTGTATTTTTCTTTTATTAGTTTATTGATGCATCTAGCTGTAAACCCAGTACTGTATATGGACTAACTGCACGTAGTGACTCCTGGCTGAAACTGAAACATTCGATTGATTGCACAGATCATTCAGCCCTTTGGCCACCATGATACCATGTATTGTGAGAAAGACTGTAAACTGGGTATTGTGGAAGTTTGATATAAATTTTAACACTAAGAGCATTGTTCATAGTTTATGCATGATGTGTGATGTTTAAGTCTTTAAAAAGAAAGAAAGAAAAGAAAATCACACATATATGCCTTTAATGGGGTTTGAACCTTGGATCTCCAGTCTTGCATGTTGTCATTATGATCACTGCATCATGGTGGCTGATAATGCTTTCTCTCCCTTTCTTTCTCTCTCTCTCTGTCTGTCTGTCTGTCTGTCTGTCTCTCTCTCTGTTTCTCTAAGTTAAGTTCATTCATTGCTTGCTTAACATGTGCATGAATTAAACTAATAATTTTTCAAGTTGTTCACTTGGTTCATGTGTTGCACTGTGGTCTGTCAGAGGGTGCTGGTCCCAGTGGAAAGAAAGACGGTGAGGATGGGTGACCCTTCCCAGCACAGCAACATACCGGATGGGAATGCAGCCAGGCAGACAGATGCAGGTAGATCAGTTGATAAATGTAGATAATTAAACCCAGTTGCCATCATGAAGGGATGGATTATGACGAGGACAGGTAGTTGGTACTTTGTACGTTCTGGAACTTGAAACAAGTGTTTTTACCTCATAAACTCTTGTACTTGTTATATTTGGCATCAATAGGGTTCAATTTCCTGCATGTTATGAAATTGCTGACAGCTCACAGAGCTTTCAAATATTCCTGATGATAACACCAGATCTTTTTCTGTTAAATAACACAGATGGATTCAAACAAATATGTTTTTATTTAAAGCAACTCAGTACATCATTCCATCAATCATTCTTGATGAATTTATCTTGATTTTGATTTCTTGCTTGATTTGGATCAAGATGTCTTGGTATTGTCAATCATCAAACTTTTTTCTTCCTCATTTTTTTCTTTTCGCTCATGGCTCATCTTATGTTTTGTGTTTTTTCAGTGGCATTACCCCCATGCTGCTCATTCTGGCAGCCCCCTTCAGACTCATGCCTGTGCTTGTTCTGTTAGAGTATCAGTGCTAGCAGACCACAGAGACCTGTCAAAATCAGGTCATCAGGTGGCAACCCACCAGAGGAAAAACTGCATTGGTAATTAGTCGCTTAGATGGTGTTTTGTTAGTGCCTGTTACAATCCAGCTAATACACAGAACACGTCCTGCTAAGATGCCTACTGAAAATGATAAAATTGCCGAGTTGAAGAGCCAGTGTGAGGGTGCATCTTTGTTCATGGGACAGTGTCACACTTATAGAAAAAAAGTCCTTGTGAACTTGTTGATTCTGAAGACTTATGTACACTAACCACAAGCATTGGGGTGGAGGTGAAGTCCAGAGCAGGGACTACGGAAACAGGGATAGCCATTGCTGACAGGCATGCTTCATTGGGCCTTTTGTGAACTTGCCAACAGAGCCTGTTTGACATGTGTTTGGGTAGCTTACTTCCAGTCACAAAATTTGTAGTATGGGATGTGTTGACTATCTTGCTGAAGGGAATGAAAGATTTGCAAAATAAGAGTACCACAACCTTGTTTTCAGCTTAGACCTACTGATCAGTATTTTTTTATGTGCTGCACTAAACCAGGTTATTTTTTTGTGCAATTGTTTGCAATAATAAAGAAGATCCTGACAAGAAAAGTGAAAAGTAGTGTTGTTGAAAACCAAAGTAAACACACATACACAATACAAGGTGACTTTTTTTTTTTTTTGTTTTGAAATATACAATGCAGAGAAAGACACTAGCATTTTCAACAAACATATTTTCTCCAGATATTGGTGCAACTGATGGCAGGATTGGCTGAATGTGTGAATGATTCATTTTCCCCTTCAGTGAATGTGTTATGGTGTGTAGCAGATTTTACTACAAGAAGCTGTCAGAGTAAAAAAGTCTGTTTCGATTGGATAGTAATGTTAATTTGAGAACAAATGAGGTTTCTTTAGCAGAAAACACATCAATATGTCCATCCATTCGTAATATTTTCTTTTGTTTGTTTGTTTTTTTTTATGGAAGGAAAGGTCTTTGTTGCATTCTGAGTAGTACAATCAAGAATGGCATGGACAAGGCCCTAGTACCCCCACCCCTTCCCCCACCTCAGGCACATTGAAATCAGACTCAATAGTTTTTTGTTCCACTGCTAAAAATCTATGTTTTGAGAGCTTTGAGTAAATTTTCTTGATGAACACCAACCCATGGCTGTCTTGAACATATAGGATGTGCAGCTGGCCCTTTGTGTTGTCTTCTGCTACTGTCCTGGTCAAAATGTAGGGTACCATGAGAGCAAGCTGTGAAAAGTCACAGAGTAGAGTGCTTCACTGTATTTTTCTTGATGTGATCAATGAGGATGATGAAATGTAATAGATTTCCTCTTTCCTGACAGTTTGCAACAAGGCTGCCTCTACATTACCTTTAATACTATATCCCATCGTCAACTAGGGTTAAGAGATTGTAAACATCCACTGTTTGTAGAAAATGTCATTTAATACTTGCCAGACATGTTTACTACTTGAGACTGATAATTTTCAAGTTGTTCACTTGTTGCATTGTGGTCTGTCAGAGGGTGCTGGTCCCGGTGAAAAGAAAGACCGTGAGGATGCTGACCCTTCCCAGAACAGCAACATTCAGGATGGGAATACAGGCAAGCAGTCAGATGCAGGTAGATCAGTTCATAAGTGTAGATTTATATAGCAATTGCCATAAAGCAGTTGATTGCATTGACCATAAAGCCCATCATCCATCATGATTGTGACAGGGACTGAATACTGCCAAACTGTACATTTGAACCTTAACTCACTCCGTACCATGAAATTTTCACCTTGCTATTCCCTAAAAACCCAGGATTTGTATAGGGTAGGAAAAAAATTCTCACAATTATAGATGAGTAGACAGACACTTGAAATTTGGCGAGTGGATACAATGCATATTAGTCTGTATGTGAACTAAAAATAAAATAATTTACTTACCATCTTGGTGGTGAAAATGGGCTCCATTTTTTTTTTCTTTTTTCAGCACTTTTACACCCTTCAGAAACACATGTGGTAAATGTTCCTTAGCAGCTCAGAAATGTTCTACATCACATTCTAGCACAGCTGGAGTCACTGAAGACACAGAAGATATAATACTGAATCACAAGCAGGTGATTGAGGATGTGAAAATACAAAAAAATGTGTCTTTACAGGATGAAAAACAACAACAAAAAAAAAGTTTCACTGTGCACAAAACACTGGTGATGCATCACTTTTCATGATTCTTTTTCTGGAGTGGAAAAGCTCGTGGCAAGTGACATTGCATCGTGGGCACAGCTTCACACACAGTGGCAAACCATGGACTGCAAGATGCTTGTTGTAGAGAATAGACCCCTGAATAAGAGTCAAGGTCACAAGATGAAAAAACAACTTCTTCCATCACTTCATGGTCTTCCTATTCAGGGACATGTAGGCCATGAGCTGATCACTCATGTCTACTCCTGCCATGTAGTCTTGTGCTGCTGCTGGTTTCTGTCTCTCAGGGCGGTGCCGTGTTGTGAAGCTTATCATAGTGATTGGCAGCATCACTGTTGTCAGCACATAGACAGGATTTTTGTCCTGCCACCTCAGCACAGCAACATGATCTGCAACCATACACACAAAAAATGATCATATGAGCTTTTCTTTTCTTTTTTTCTTATGTATCTGTGTATCCCATTGCTTTGTAAAAATTTCATGTGTATGGATGGATAGTTTGGTGCTTTCACAAGCTATAAAGTAGAACCAGCCTGGATTTTTTTAAAAAAATATATATTACCAGCACCATTATACTTTAATTACCTAAATTACTTTATATTTAACAACAGTTTATTCTATAAATGCACAAATTATCAGTAAGAATATGCCTGGAAACACAAACATACCCATACACAGAGAGTTACAAAACACGAACATGTGTAGCTGTTCTCTCTCAAACACACACACACACACACACACACACACACTCACACACACACATTTTCACGCACACACACACACACACACACACACACACAGAGTAATGCACAAATACTCAGTACATATAATCACTCACTTCCTTTTTTATTCCTTCCTTCTCTCCCCCCCCCTCCCCCTCCTCCCTGCCCCCCCCCCCCCCCCCCCCCCCCTAGTCTACTGATACATCAACGGATCACTGCAAAAAAATGCACTCACTTAGTGTGTAAAATATACTTGACACATTTACACATAGCACAATTTGTGTAGTAATAATTTCTCTTTACCCATGTCTATGGAATGCATGGACAACTCAAAGAACTGCAAAGGCTGAGTGTTGACTGGCCAGTCGTTCAAATAAACCTGGTGTGCCTGTGAATGGATGATCGAGAGGAAATAAATAAAGATTATCAGTCCAATCGTCAGTGAAAACACCCCTAAAATCATCAACTTCTTCTCCCCATTTCAGCGTCGGTATCCGAATCAAACACTTGTTGTTGAGGCCCATGTGCTGGCACAGTTTTGTCTGCTTCTTCACCACTATCAGCGCCCACTTCAGTGTCGGAATCCACGTCTGTCTCCCAACTGTAGGGGCCAGAATCCTCATCAGAATTGCTGATGTCTTCTTCGACATTTCACACCCTTCAGTCTGGATCATTTCCAGTGCATCTTCAACGCTAAATAACAATTCACCAGCCCTACAGTGTTGAACGTTTCTTTACAACGCCATCTTTTCAGTCACGGAGCAAGCTGACCAGCGGTACTCTTAGTCTCGTTGGCTAGCGAGTGACTAACGCTTCACGTGCAGCGCGAGTGAATGAAAAGTTGGTAGGGGATAACTAAGGAATCATCTTTGTTCTTGAGTTTCGTACCTGATACGTCACTCGGGCAGCGCAAATTTTCAAAATCCAAATCCGCATATGCGGACATTGGTAGCGAACGCTTTATCGTACGATGTCCGCATATGCAGACATTGGTAGCGAGTGAGTTAACACTTGGATTTTTCAGTTGTGTTAGCTTCTGCTCATAGTTGTGCTGCTGTGCTGCTTACATGAAACAATTAAGATTTCATACATTTCACAGGTTATCTTTGAATGATTTGCTAAAATGTGGTGATTGACATTCCAAAGTTCAGTCCATTATTGTTTAGAAAGAAACTGAAATGTGTATGGGTAAAATGCATAATTTTTCTTTTACAGTTACAGAGACCTATAGTTGCTTGATGCATGTATCATAGGCTTTGTGATGCTGATCTCTGGGAGCTCACTAACGAATCTACTGCATCCCCATTCGTTCTAGACTTCCTAGGTCCTGCAGATCAGCAAATGAAGTTGGTTGACTTTGATGGTGTTGTGGTTTACTTGTGCAGTCCAGTCTCACTGAAGACATCACCAAAAATTAATGCTTGAAAGCAGGATACTGTGTCATTGTGGGTCAGTCTGACAGTATAAGTTCCCTAACAGCTTAGTTTCTCCTCTTACTTTTGCTGGTAGGTGAAAAGTGAAACTGTAGTTTTTTTTTTGTTTTTTTTGCTGTCCCAACCTCTGTGCCACCTCTGAGGCAGTGCACCTACGCCACTCATTCCGACACCCCATCCACAGCCACAGCCCAGTCGTCCCCCGCCCTCAGCCCCAGCACCGGCAGTCCACAAGGAGCAGTCAATGTCAAGTCGTCAAGAGGCAACCCACCGGAGGGGACATTGCACTGCTGTTGAGTCACTTCGGTGGTGCTCAGTGGTGCCTGTTCTGATCTAACATACATAGGACATCCTCCTACTAAGCCCCCTGCTGACGACAATAATTGCTTAGTCGCGGGGCCGGCGTGAGTGAGCTCTCCCTCCGGAGAGCGCCACCATGTCCGTCCAACGATAGCCCCCATGGACTTGCAGATACTGGTGACCCTGACAGAACCAAACCAAGGCCACAGACGTGGAGAGGACATCGAAATTGAGGTCACCATATGAGCAGGGCATGAAGGGCCACAGAATTTTAGACAGTTTTTTTTTATGCTGATCGATGAGAATGAGGATGATTAAGATGATGCTACGGATTTCCATATCGGTCTGAGACTACATGACAGGGCTGTACTCTACGCTTCCTTTCATAATATATCCAGGCGTGAACCAGGCCTGAGAGAAACAGGCACCTGCAATGTTGGTCAGGAAATTTGAGCAACACTCTCAGAAACGCATCCATTAAGTGGAAGAAACTCAACTGTGTGTGGTCCCAGTCTTCCCAACTGAGTTCGTAGCAACTCAACTCTGGGTAGGAGCCGGTCGGGGCAGAAAAACCCACATGACCTCTGATGGGATTCGAACCCATGACCTACCAGCCGGGAGTAGGCAATGCTAACTACTTCGCCACGGCGACTGGTGAAACTGTAGGTATGTTTGAATGAAAACTTATAATGCATAAGGTGATGGGTCAGGCCTGAACAAAATTCGTTTCAACTGTGCATTTAGTCTGGATGCAAAAAGGTCAATAATGGGGACAGTCATTGCTTGGGTGAAACCTGACAGCAAACCAGAATCTATCATCTAAATCTATTTGATATGCTTGACTCATCGTTAGCAGCAAGATGTCATAACCAAGAATATGGGCTGCACTGACCCAAACAACATGATTCACATGCCAGCTTCAAAGAGCAGTGTGATGATATTGCAGGAGGGTGAGTGACTTGTTCCCATATGATTTATACAAGCTACCACTCTTATCGTCAATGTACAGCAAAACATTTTTTGCTAGCTT
>JADBJO010014049.1:0-12500 GCA_016801955.1 Conus betulinus | reverse complement strand
CCATGTTTCATTTCTGCTGTAAAGTTTTCTTGGTGTGAAGAATGATTTCCATTTCTGACCCTGTTATGTCTGTGTGTTTATTAGCAAATTTCAGAGCTTTAGTGAGTAGCTCTTCATCTATGGATGGTAGAAGTCTACTATGTCGAATGTGATGAATACTGTGTTCTTCCTAACAATCTTAACAAACAGAAGAACACAGTATTCATCACATTCAACATAGTAGACTTCTACCCATCCATAGATGAAGAACTACTCACTAAAGCTCTGAAATTTGCTAATAAACACACAGACATAACAGGGTCAGAAATGGAAATCATTCTTCACACCAAGAAAATAAGATTAGATTAAGATTAAAATTCCTAGGATTAAAAACCAACACGTTGAAATAAGATAAGACAACGTTGCCCACAGCCCAGCCGACCGCAAAGGGCCACACCAGGGCCGTCACCACGTTAAAAACAACCCACAAGGCAGTCATTCACACAATTCTTTAAAATACGTCCAAAAACACATCCAAAAGTTTGTTAAAAATCTTTCCACTGTAAAATCTCAGATCCGATGAAAAATTAATCTCTTTCAAGAACCCAAAGATCGTGTCAGGCGGAACATCTCTGAACAAGATTTTCATGGAATCTGCTGTAAAATGTTTGTGTCTCACATCGTGCAAGTCCCAACACTCCAAAAGAATATGTTTCATTGTGAGTGGAACATGACATGGAATGCACCATGGAGCTTCTTCACCCTTTAAAAGGTACGAATGGGTAAAATACGAATGGCCAGTGTGCAGCCGGCACAGAACTGTTTCTTCTTTACGACCACCAGACGAAGGTGGGAGGAACTCCTTTAGGTTTGGACGGATCTGAAAGAGTTTGTTATCCGTCTGTGTATTCCAATCCTCCTGCCAGAGGTCTCTGACATAATCGTTAATTTTGGGTTTCAGATCTGAGCAGGGGATAGGTGTGTTTGACAGATTCTCTCTTGTGGCATTCTTGGCCAAACGATCAACCATTTCGTTCCCTCCGATGCCAACATGACCGGGAACCCAAGCCAGAATAATATTGTAACCCTCCACTTTCAACTTGGTCAAAAGTTCGAAAAAGTGTAAGAGTTCGGGATGCTGAAGGTTTCGGCCAGCTATGGCCTCCAAAGCTGACAGTGAATCCGACAGAACCAGAAAGTCCCTCTTCGTAGACTGCGAGATTATCCTCAGTGCCAGAACCAGAGCTGTAAGTTCAGCAGCAGAGTAAGCAGAAGCGTCCGAATATGTTTCCAACCGTATTTGAGAAGGAGCACCAGGGCAATAGGCTGCACAGGCCACTCCATCTTCAGACTTGGAACCGTCAGTGAAAATTTTCTGATAGGATGGGAATTCTGAACAAAGGTCAGCATACAACGCCTTGTATGCCAGAGAGCTGGTGGACTCTTTGCGAAAAGCTGCAAGATCAAAACGAACCTCTGGTGTGAAAAAGGTCCACGGAGGTTGATCTGGAAACTTGGAAAAATCGGACACAACTCCTAGGTCTAGACCTGCATTCCGCGCGTGAGGCTGCATACGAAGACCAAACGGCGGAATACAGTTAGGGTTGTTTTCAAATTTGCTTTGGAACTGAGGGTCAAAGACACAGTCATAGGCAGGGTTCTCCGTTTCCGAGAGCAGTCTGATATAATAGTTCAGAGACAGTTTCAGCCTGCGGTTGGACAGTGAGGGCTCACCTGCCTCTGCGTACAGGCTGTACACAGGGGTGGTGCGGAATGCTCCAAGACAGAGACGAAGACCCTGATGGTGAACTGGGTCTAGGACTTTTAGATACGAGGCTCTAGCGGCGCGCGTAAATATGCTGCCGTAGTCCAACTTGGATCGAACTAACGCCTGTAAAGATGGAGAAGTGTGCGTTTGTCTGCACCCCAATCCGTATGAGCCACTACACGGAGGATATTCATGGCTTTGAGGCACGATGTTTTCAACTTCTGAATATGGGCTTTAAAATTTAACTTTTGGTCAAAGGTAACACCCAAAAATTTGGCTTCTGTGACAGCAGGAATTTGAGCCTTATCTATGAAAATTTCTGGTGGTGGAAAAAAAAAAAGTCTGAAATTGTGAAAGTGGATGCACTCTGTTTTAACGGATGAAAACTTGAACCCATTTTCGACTGCCCACTGTTGGATTTTATAAACACACAACTGGAGTTGGCGCTGTACACCAGCGATGATTTCCCAGATGCATAAAGGGCGAAATCATCATCAACAAAAGAGAGCAATCTGAACCTTGGTTGACAAAATTGACAATTTCGTTTATTTTTATACTAAACAGGGCTGGAGAAAGGATACTGCCTTGTGGAACACCCATTTCCTGCTTATGAATTTCTGATAATGTTGTCCCCACACGGACCTGGAAGGATCTGTCTGCCAAAAACTGCTGTATGAACACTGGGAGATTGCCACGGAAGCCCATCCGATGGAGGTCTGACAGGATTCCATACTTCCACGTCGTGTCATAGGCCTTCTCTATGTCGAAAAAAATGGCAACAACATGCTTTTTCTGTAAAAAAAAAAGTTTCGAATGGTGGTTTCCAATCTGATTAAATGGTCCATGGTAGAGTGATGCTTTCTAAAACCACACTGTTCCATGGCTAAAAGCCCATCAGTTTTCAATTTCCACATGAGCCTACCATTTACCATTTTTTCCCATCACCTTACAAACACAGCTCGTTAAGGCTATTGGACGATAGTTGGTTGGGTTTGATGATCCTTCCCTGGCTTCGGAATGGGAACGATTACGGCCCTTTTCCATGAAGCTGGGAAAGACCCAGACGTCCAGACATGGTTATAAATTTGAAGCAGAATGTTAAGACCTGAGTCAGGAAGGTGTTTTAAGAGTTGATAATGTATTTCATCAAGACCAGGAGCGGAATCGTGACACGCCTGCAAGGCAGATTTCAGTTCATTTAGATTAAAGGGCAAGTTGTAGTCTTCTTGATTGGGTGAGGTAAAGTCGAGCTTCTTTTTTTTTCTGCTTGCGTTTTGATCTTTAAAAAGGCGGCAGATTTTTTTTGACTAGAGGAGGAGTTGGTTTCTATGGTGGAAGCTAGCAAGTTAGCCACAGCTTGTTTGTCAGTGATGAGTGTATCATCAAGTTTTAAAATGGTGACTGAAGGGCAGCTGTTCTTGCCCCTAATTTTTTTTACAACTCTCCAGATTTTTTTTCTTGGAAATGTTTGATGTAAGCGAAGAGCAGAAATTTCTCCTCCAGATACTCGTCTACTTCCTTTACAAACAAACCTCGCCTTTGCTTTTTTCCTCCGATAAGACTGAACATTCGGGCCACAGGATGCTGAAAAACTAAACGTTGGGCCCTCTTGCGAACATTGCAAGCATTCTTACAATCCTGGTTGTACCATGGCGTACCAGGTAGTTGTGCACCTGGTTTTGTGAGTGGGATGGTATCTCTCGCACATGATAACAAAATATTTGTAAAGGACTCCGCTGGGTCTTCTGATCGGAAAAACGATTTCAGCATCTAGCTTATCAGTTACGGCTGATGAAAGAAATCCCAATTTGCCCTTTTAAAAGCGAAAAATACTGAGGAAAGGAAACAGGTTCCTTCAAAACTGGAGAAAGTATTACAGGGAAATGGTCGCTCCCGTGCAGATCATCGTGAACTGACCAATCATAGTCTAGAACTAATGAAGGATCACACTGACAAATCCAAACACGAAAGGGTACCATTTGAAGAGTGCATGTATGTTGGTGATTTGTCATTCAGACACACACAAGTCCAGTTCATTAAAGACCTCTTCCAGCATGAGACCCCGAGGTGAGGAATGTGAGCTACCCCAAAGGGGGGAATGCCCGTTGAAGTCTCCCAAAATGAAAAAAGGACGCGGAAGCTGATCTATTAGATCAATGACTTGTTGCTTGGATATTGTACCAGAGGAGGACAATAAATTGAACAGACAGTTATTGTTTTTTACTGAAAGTAATCCTGGCCGCAACAGCTTGTAATGGGGTATTCAAGTAACTTGGCTGAATAATAAAGATCGGTGAATAAGAAGGGAAACACCCCCAGTGACACCATGGCCAGTATCTGTAGGTAAAGCAGGAAAACCTACTGAACTAAAACCCGCCAATGAAAAATCTTTTTTCCTGGTCTCAACAATGTTTCCTGCAGCGCAACAACACTAGGTTTGAGGCCAGAACACAACCGCTGGAGTTCCTCATATTGGGCATAATGCCTCTTATATTCCACTGAATAAGGGCCATGACAATAAAAAAGAAAAAAAGAAAATTACTCCATCTCATTGTCCTCATCACCTTCGATCTCCAAAGGAGAAAAACGATTGGAAGAAGGCGATGGAGATACCACCTTCCTGGCTGACAAAGGACGGTACTTATTTCCACCCCCAGATGGACGAGGTGGAAGAGGAGGCTTCATCAGAGGTCGACTTTTGGAGTGTTCCCCAGACAAAGAGGCTACCTGTGCAGCCTTCCCAGAGGATCTGGGGTTGGAGGAAGGGGGCTCAGACCCTCGAGAGGAGTCCGGGGGAGTGGATATTGAGCCTCCACCCAAGGCACTGTTTGCATTTTGTTTTCTTTTTTTTTTCTTTCTTTCTGTGCACGCCGAGGCTCCTGTTGCGTCTGTCGATCATGATGTTGAGAGCCAGCCTGAAGTTGAACAGTCTCAGTCTGAACACCAACACTGACCATGCTCCCCTTGGCGACATCAGCATATGACTTGCTGAGGGAGGACTGTCTCTTCTCCACAAGTTTTCGTGCCTCAAAGAACGAGATTCGATTCTCCGTGCGTACCTTCTGGATCTCCGACTCGGTGCGCCAAACTGGACAGTCCTTCGAGAAGGCAGGATGGTTGCCTTACAGTTGATGCAACAGGGCGGACAATCACAAGGACCTTCATGCATCGGTTCTGAGCACTTGCCACATGCCTCCTGTTCTGTACACCGGTCCTTAATGTGTCCATACTTCTGACACTTGAAGCATCGCAAAGGTGAAGGAATGTACGTGGCGACGGGAACCCTCAAATATCCGACCTTCACAAACACAGAGAGAGTTGGCGTGCAGAAAGTTAGGAAAAAAGTATCTGTTGGCACACGGTCTTGGTCTCTTCGTGCTAAAACCCGGTGGACGTGGGTCACACCCTGGGAAGCCAGTTCTGTCTTTATCTCTAACTCCGAAACACCTCAAAATCACGGCACCTGATGACGCCCTTGCTGGAATCAGTGTCTTGTGAGGTGTCACTCTGATTGGCCTGTCAATCAACGTCGTCGTTGAGAAGCAACTCAGAATGCTTTTGCTTTGCACATTCTATCAAAAAAAAAGCCGTTTCTCAGCCGTTTCATCGATTTGGTACACCGGAGAGTCCTTCTACTCCTCTCGAAATTGCGAAAGGACTCAATCCATTCACCCCACAGAGTGGGCGAGCTTCGTCCACGCCTTCCATCACCAACCAACAAGGCCAAAATCCTGATACTGTCCTTATCTCTTCATCCGAGTCCGAGTCCGAGTCTGATTCTAAGGAACGATTTCTTTTTCTTTTTTGGGAATGAGCCATAGTTTGAGTTTTTAAAGTTCATCCCTGCCTACCCACCCACCATGGAGTCCAACAAGGGGCCAGGATCAAGGGGAAAACCAACTCTTGACCCCTTCCAGGTTTCAGCAGGGATATACACCAGAGAAAAAGTAACTAACCTATTCCACCAAGATCATGACACACCGCCGGGGACAGACGGTGAACACTTACAAGGTTTCCAAGGCCAGCCAAGAACTACCCTTGACCCAACCTCACGTAGAGGCAGCCGATTGACATACACGGCCCAATGCATGCCACCTGTCTTAGAGGAGGTCCGAGCCAAAGTGATGTGTTGAGAGCAGCAGGCTCTCTCAATCACCAGGATCTCATTCCCCCCCCCTTTTACAGGATGCACCGCACGGCAAACACGGTGGGGGTCTGAAGAAGACCGCAGAGAGAAAAAAGGAGAAGTTTCCAAAGAAGGCTTGTAGGTATAGATTAAAGTACAGATTAAAGAACCGGGTAGGTAGAAACTAGACGAAACAGAGGCTGCAGTTTCTGTGGGGAGACTCAGTGCCGAAACATGCGAACTGGTCGGACTGTTTATGCTATCCAACATCCAAAAACAACTCGGAAAGCAAGTCGGACTGTACAGAGACGATGGCCTTGCCGCGCTAAACAACAATCCAACAACCATCGAAAACAAGAAAAAGAACTATGCAAAATTTTCCAAAACCATAACTTAAAAATCACCATTGAAGCAAACAAAAAGGTAGTGAACTACTTAGATATAACACTTGACCTCAACAACCACATATATAAACCATACAAGAAACCTAACAACACACCCATTTATGTAAACATCAGTAGCAACCACCCACCATCAATACTAAAAACCATACCCAATGGCATAAACAAGAGATTATCTTATTTGTCATATAATGAAAGAGTATTATACAATGCAGCAGCAGAATACCAGAGGCATTGCAAAAAAGTGGTTACAGCTACAAACTACAATACAACCCAGATAACAACATGAACAAAAAACAAAAAAAAAGCAGGAAAAGAAAAATCACATGGTACAACCCTCCATATGATGGACGAGTAAAAAACCAACGTAGGGAAAGAATTTTTTCAAAATTTTGACAGCATCCTTCCCAAAAGAACACACTATTGTCCAAAATATTCAACAAGAACACCATCAAACTATCATATTCATGCATGCCTAACCTTAAAAACATAACTGATTCATCCACAAAATGAAAAGCAACACAGCAAAGAAGGGTGAAGAAAGGAAATCCTGCAATTGTACTAAAAAAGAACAGTGTCCCTTAAGCAACAAAACGCCTCTATAACAACATTGTATACTAAGCTACTGTGACATCAGAAAATGAAAAAGAAACATACATAGGGATCACTGAAAATCACTTCAAAACCAGATATGCAAACCATAAACAGTCATTCAACAAAGAAAAATACAAAAAACCAAACAGAACTGAGCAAATATATTTGGAGACTTAAAGACAAAAAAATAAACTACAACATATCCTGGAAAATCATAAAAAAAGGGCATCACCATACAATAACATTAAAAGATGCAACCTATGTTCAACAGAAAAATGGTTAATACTATGCAAACCATACTTAGCAACCCTAAATACTAAAGTAGAAATAGTAAACAACTGCAGGCACAAATGGAAAATCGTTGTCAGCAAACGCACCCTGAACTGTAAACAACCTGAAAAACCGAACAACACGTGCAGCCAATCCGCACGTGCAAACAGTGACATTAGGCCATATAACACCGGCAGTAGGCGACCCAAAACCATCCTGAGGACAGCCAGCGCTCGAAACAGATCTGTTGATTTTAAAACTTCCTTCAGCAAAACGACATCAACAGGTATATCTAAATGAAATAACTGTTAAAACAAGTCAAACATCTTTTTCCACAGGGACGATTTTATTGTTATAAACTTTCACCACATGGGCTTCTTCAAGAAAAAGCCCCTCCTAAAGAAGTCTATGTGGTGAAAGCTTGGAGCAGTAAAATTTTCCCAGTGGAAAAAGATGTTCAACTTGTTTTAGCATTCATTTTATGTACAAATACACATGTATGCACGTGTGCATGTGCACTCGCACACACACACACACACACACACACACACACACACACACACACGTGTGTGTGTGTGTGTGTGTGTGTGTGTGTGTGTGTGTGCATAAAGAAAGAGAGATTTTTTAACAAGTACTGATACTAAAGAGTTCTGAAACAAAAAATGTGGTGTAACCAAGGGTGACACTTTGAAAATCTGAAAAACTGAAAATTAGGCAGGGATCCAGGGGCCCGCCCAGACCCCAGCGGAGTGCAGGGCAGTGCCCCGCTGGGGAGTCCGGGGGGCAAAGCCCCCTGGCCAAGGAAGATTTTATGAATTTTAGGAGTATTTCGTGGCCTCTCCTGACATCAAATTGGAAATCAAAGCACAGCACTCACCTTACAACTGCAGCCTCTAATATTCCACATGAAGGTCATTAACTGCAGACAGCTCATCCACAAAATAAGAAGAATCATTCTTTCCTTTGATGTACACTTTACATCCGAAAAAAGTCACTTTACCACTCAAAGGGAAACTGTACAAACTATCATGACAGTCAATGCAAATTCTGCAAAGAAAGACACTGCAAGGTTTTTTTCTTGTGAACAACTTCACTCTTGTCTCATGACATTGATTTTCTTGTGGGAAAAACGCTCTTGAAGGTCTGCTGAAAACAGTAGTGTTTTTACTATTAACACTGTTAACACACACACACACACGCACACACGCACACACACGCACACACACACATACAAAAAACCCTATTGACATTATTTTTTGAAAAAATACTGACGAAGGTCAACTGAGCCCTTGCCCGGAACATCAAGTTTTTTGCACCAGTCACGATGCGGTCGTTTATGGTCAGAGCTGTCTGTCTGAGACAGTCATTCCCATCTCCACTTGTTCTTCACCCCTTTCTCAACAGCAGCAAGATTTGAATCCCCTTCTTGTAAGAACGGCATTACAAAACTTTTTGTTGTCTAACTGGAAAACTTTTTCTACCAGCACAGTGGCGCGATGTAGGCTAACAAAGATTGCTGGACCTGTGTTGTCTTCAACGATAGAGAGCGCTCTCTCATTTCCAGTCGTCTGCTACAGTGCTGCTTCGGTCATAATACCGCTGATTCGACTGTTTTTTTTTTTTCCCCCAAAGCTTTTTTTTTTTTTTTTTTTTTTTTTTGAATAACGAAACTTGAAAAACGGAATTTCCGTCTGGGGCTTTGCCGAGAAAATAGATTTCAGTCACCCAGACGGAAGAGTGGCTCCCATGTGTAACTATTGAAAATGATATTAGTATGAACATTATATAATTTTTCAATACAAATCAACAGTTAGTCTGTATGATCTCTTATAAATGGACATAGTCTTGCCGTTTTTTAGTGTTTTGGCGTTTGATACAAAATATCTGGGTTTGTTAGTGTTCTAATGTGTGGTGTACTGGCACTCTCACACTGAAAATGTGCTGCATGTACAAAGAGAACAACATAAGTGAAACAAAAACTTAATACTTTAATTGTTTTCTTTTTCTTTCAGATCCCCCCCCCCCCCCCCCCCCCCCCCCCCCCCCCCCAAGAAGAGAGAGAGAGAGAGAGAGAGAGAGAGAGAGAGACAGACAGGCAGACAGACAGACAGACAGACAGCGGCATCATAGAGCTGTATGTAGAATTTGTTACAAATCGTCCCACCAGTTGGCTAGTCCCCAATAAGGCCAGCCTTGTAGCAAAAGAAAGGGTCCACAAGGAAGGCATGAGGAAGGCCAAGAAGCGTTACAATTCCCCCCCCCCCCCCCCCCCCCCCCCCCCCCCTTTTTTTTTTTTTTCCTCCCTCACTTCCCCTCTCCCCCACTGTCGAATCCACCCTCCCTTCCCGTCCCCAAATCTCCGGTCCCCCCCCCCTCTCCGAGCCCACATGTCCCCCCCCCCCCCCCCCCCCCCCCTCTCTCTTCCCTTCTGTGACGATTTTTAGTATTTGGGATACAAAGTTTTGGTTATACAAGGACTTGCGTTTTGTGGTCGTTTTGTTATGATTAATTCCTTAAAACAAAAATAAAGTGGCAATCATAAAAAAAATATAATTAATAGCATACCAATGGTATTAAATTTGGTGTGTGTGTGTGTGTGTGTGTATGAGCCTATGCATGTGATCGGCACTTAAGGTTTGCGACTGAGCAACTGAGAGACAGACAGACAGAGAGAGACAGACAGATAGACAGACAAAGAACATGATGCTACTTTGGGGCAAGTTGTCAGGATCACGAGGTGCGATATTTCATTTGGCATTCAATATTAAGTATATGGGAGAGAGAGATTTTGTTTTCTTTGCTATACTTACACTCATTTTACCGATCAAAATTGTGTTGTTTATAATTTTCAAGGTCTCTCTCTGCTTAGGGATTGATTATCTACTCCCAGCAGGACGTCACGTAATGACAGTTTTATCTGCATTCCCAAAAGATCTTGAGTGTAATTTTTCGATCCTTTTCCAAAAAACAGAAACGGGCGGGCACTTGTAAAAGAAGTGTTCGATATAATCAACTTCATCCGTACAGATGGAACATCTGTTATCATCCGCTAGCTTCATTTTGTGCAGTAGTATATTTGTAGGGTAGATGCTGTGCATTATTTTCCATTGTAGTTCCTGTAATCGAACTTCCTTTGTTGCAACGTGAGGGAGTGTCCAATAGCACAGGGCTTTATATCTGCCCTTCTGTTCATTTTATTACGTAAAAATTGTAGAATGTTCTTTGGTTTGGTACAAAAATTGTATACTTCAATTTGTTCTGTGCATTCCGAATTAATCGTTCCTTTTTCTTTGACTAATCCATTCTTTCCATTGCTTTGGGAGAGCGTTAATTACCGTGTTTAGTTAAAAAATAGTGATTGCTGGACTTTGGTTTATTTTTTGTTGAAATTCAGCTTTGTTTAAGAGTCTAGATTCGTTCAGGTTTATTAAATCTTTTATTCTCTCTATTCCACTATTTTCTCACACATGGAAAAAGACAGAATGATTCTTATATTGTATTAACCTGTTATTCCATATTAGTTGAGTTTTGAAGTTGTTTATATTTACGCTTTCCATTGTTTTTAGTGTTTTGTTCCAAGTAAATGCAAAGAACTTTTTTTCCAGAAATCGCTTTTAATTTTTCCAAGAGCTCTCTGCATTTCCACTGGCTTACAGTTTATTTCATATATTAGGTTGTCGCTTGCTATCTGGTGGTAATACCACTTGGGAATAAGACTCCAGTTATCATCATCACCTGACATGTATAGTTTACCTATCCACTGAAGATAAAAACACGTTTGTAGTTGACATATGTTGGTCATTTTAAGACCACCATGCTCATAGCTGTTTTCCATCACTTTTCTCTTGACCTTTTCGAATGCTCTTTTATTTGAGTACTTCCTTTGCCAAATGAATTTATACAGAGTACGGTTTATCTCCCATGAGAATATTTTCTGGTAATCCAATTGATTGCATTACGAATATAAACTGGCTTACTAAGAAACTTTTTTTTTTTTTTTTTTTTTTTTTAAGAAACTCTTTACTATGACTATTTTACCACGTATACTAAGATCTCTACGGTTCCATAATTTTATAAAGACTCTGCATTTTATCCTATCTTTTTATCCAGTTTTCTTCAATGTACTGGGCTCTTGTATTATTTTTAAGAATAGCCCAAGAATCTTGATTTTGTCTGTAAGTTTAAACGGTATGTTTTCTTCGTCGTTGTGAATACCAATCCGCATGGCTTTGGTTTTCGTGTGATTCAACAGAAGACCTGAAATTTTGAGAATTCTGTGACAATCAAAGAGGCGTTTACAATGCCTTCTTTGTTTTGAAGAAAAAGTGTCGTATCATCGGCAAGTTGTTTTATTTTCAGTTGTTCAATTGGTTGTCCATTCTTAGTACACTTAGGTAAACTTATTCCATTTATGCTACTGTTCCTAATTTTAGCCGCTAGCAATTCAATTGACAGTATAAAAGCGAGGGGTGAAAACGGACATCCTTGCCTGATTCCGCATGTTACTGGGAATGGTTGGGAAATCCAGCCTTCATGGTTAACACTACAAAAAGTGTTGCTAGTAAAAAAAACTGCTATCCATTTAATAAACTGTTTGCCGAAACCAAAGATATGGAACGCGTTTAACATGAAAGTATGTGATATTGAATCAAAGGTTTTTGAGTAGTCTAGAGCTAAAAGATAACCAGCTTTGTTTGTGTTGTTTAAGTACTCAATGACATCGTCGATTGTTCTAATAACTGTTGATATACTCCGACCTTTAAGATATCCAACTTGGGCTTCATTAATTAATTTTGATATTACTTTGCCTAATCTTCCTGCCAAGACTTTTGCTAGTATCTTATAATCAGTGTTCGTAAGTGTAATTGGTCCCCAGTTACTCAACTGTTCACGCGCTAGCTCTTTCCCTTTATGTAACAGAATTATTATGCCTTGTTTCTGTATGTATGACAATTCTCCCTTTTCAAACGACTTGTTGAAACAGGACGTTAACAGAGTTTTTATTTTGCTCCAGAAGAATTGCATGAATTCTACAGTTAAGCTGTCACAACCTGGAGATGAGCCATTCTTCGTTGCTTTCAGAGCACAACTTACTTCTTCTGTAGATATTAGTCCTTCACAAAAAGCTGCTTCCTCATCATCTAGAGTAGGGAGTTGCACATCTGCAATGAAGTTATTCATAGTTTCTTGTAAATTTTCCGTATCCGTGCTCTGGTTATATAAATGAGTATAATAATGAGTTTGTTCTTCCAATATTTTTATTTGGTCGGTTATAATTTCACCGTCTTCTCTTTGTAACCTTGTGATTACCTTTTTCTTACCCCTTACTTTTTCTAGGTTTACGAAATATTTTGTGTTTTTT
>JADBJO010014048.1:15000-49540 GCA_016801955.1 Conus betulinus | reverse complement strand
GGAGTTGGTGAACAGAAGGTTCGAGTGGTGGGAATGGATGTTGTGGAAGAGCCTGGGAGTTTGTGAACAGAAGGTTCTAGTGGTGGGAATGGATGTTTGAAAGAGCCTGGGAGTTGGTGAACAGAAGGTCTAGTGGTGGGAATGGATGTCGTGAAGGAGCCTGAGAGTTGGCGAACAGAAGGTTCTAGTGATGGGAAATGGTGATCTCCTATCTCTTCTTCACCCATTTCCTCTGTTCTTTGCCTGAACCACTGGCAGTAATTCTGATCATTATATTTAGCAAGTCTTCATGTTGTGCAAGCCATATTCATTTATACAGAAAGAATAATGAGAATTGAAATTAATTATCATCTTGAAAATTGGGGATTGTTGCTTTTTAAATTGAACGTGTATGGTATGTGCATAAATATTGGTTGTGCAGATCATATTCAGAATCTGTTTATGATTGAAATTTGAAAATAGCCATCATGCATGAAGCAGAATAATGGGCCCAGTGTGACTTCCGGTTGCCCACTGCTGGAATGGGATGTCAAAAGAATATCTCACACCAGTAACCGAGTACAAAGAGCATTGTATTTTCTCTTTCACCAGTTGGTCTTGGATGGGTGTTCCAGTTGCTAGCCCTTCTGCACGAGGTGATCTAGTAGGAACATAAAACATTGGTATTAAAATGGTAATGGAGCAATGTATAGGGGAAATGTTGCCGGTAAGAACTGAAGTCCACTGTGAACTACAGGACTGATAAAATCTACTCAAACGTATAGTTCCAGTCAGAAGTTAAACTTTATTCCATTGTTCTCTCCCCTGACCAGTTTGTGTGTATGTGTCTGTGTTCAGTCGGCCCAAGAGGAGGCTGTCATCAACAAAGTACGGTCCAAGAAAGTGCAGAGGAAGTACGAGGCAGGAAGAACTGGCCAAGGTGGAGCCTGCTCTGGATGAACAGTTCTCAGCTGGACGTGTCCTTGGTACGTTTGTGATTTTGGTTTAAAATGATTTCATGTTTATTCTGCTCGTAGTCGGCGACTCTTAAATCTTTGGCGTAGTGGCTGGTTTAAAATTGGGGATTTTTTTGTTTGTGCAAGTGCAGTGTCAACGAATGTATTTTTCAGGGTCACGTGTTCAGTATCTGCTATGATCAGATTTTAGTAGAACAAGAAAATGTAGAAATAGAATAAGAGAATATGACTAGGAATGATTCGAAGCTTGGCAAGCTATATATGGAACTGCATTTTATTGTCTAATCTTCTTCCAGTGGGAATGGTGGTTTACATCCATCATTCAGGATCATTCATGGCAAAAGTATGCTCTTTACCTGAAAGGGACAACAGCAGAGTGATGCAGAATGATGAAAAACTTTCTGTGATGGCTGGACAAGTTTTCAGCTCATGATGGTTGTCATAGTTACCCTGACTGCATTGCTCTCTACCCTTTTACCAGTTGTTCTACTTGAGTGCTGTAACTCGTGTTGTCCATAGTGAAGATCATCAGACGGAAGCTGGAAGAAGACATGCTCTTACACTGTCTGCTAGGGGATTGGAATTATATAGAATCTGATCAGCATTAATCCCTCTCAACACCCCCTTCATGTAACATTTGAAAAGTTTGGAGCCAGGTGCTGAGGCATCGGTGTTGTGGCTAGCTAGACAAAAGAGAGTAAACATTAACAATTCTTCCAAGCATTCCATTGACTTGAATGTAAAGGTGGTCCATGCTTAGAAGCTTGGAAAAAATAAGGCAATAGAGTTGTAATGGGTGAATGCAAATGCCACAGCTGCCAGACCTTAGTTTTTCTGGAATTTCCTACATACAGACATTTTCCCCAATGTCAAAATTCTTGATAGAAATTGAGAAAATTGAAAGTTTTGTTTTAAAATGCTGGATGTGGTAGTCATTTTTGAAAATGTTCGGCAGCTGTAAAACGCTCATAGGGAAGAAATTGTTTATTGTGTTCCAATATTGTGTTGAAATGTGCAGACTGTAAGGAAATTTTTCGCTGTGGATATTCACATCCAAAGGGGAGTGTCAAGGGACAGTGTTGTGACAGGAAATTTAAAGAAAAAAAATCTGGAGCAAGAACCCCCATACACCCGCCTCCCATTCCGCCAACTAGATCTCCCCATTCTGCCAAAAGGGCCAGTTGCTATGTGTGGAGTTGATTACTTGATTACTAGTTTTCCACTTTTCACCCAGACAGTATGGGGATTGGTGGTTAGGAGGGTATGTCTCAAAGTGATTAGTGCAGAGTTCAGAGCAGAATGATGACAACAACATGTGTGAGAACTGGTATCAGTCATTGATGGTTGTCATAGTTACCCTGACTGCTCATGGTTAACTTCCCTAGGTTACAGTAAGAGATTTGTTGTAGTGACTTCACAAACAGAATGATTTATGTTCCAAATTGCTGCTTTGGTTTGGGGATTATTCAGGCATACTGGCAGGTTGACTGAAAAGTACCCTTAACATCTTTTTTTTTTTTTCGGAGCACCCATGGACTATGTAAAATTTCGATGTTCATATTGAAATATTTTATGTTTTTGTTTCCAAAGCCGTTTCAAATATTTCAAAAGCCCTGTTGACAATATCCATGAAAAACTTTTTGTCAGCTGTTGCCACTGGCTGCTGCAGTGATTAGTTGGCCAGCAACTGGCAGAGTGATAATCCCAGTCACTACAGATGTCATTTGTTTAGTTACACAAAGGATTTCAGGTAATTGTAAAGATCTAAGTGTATGTGAACTTCTGTATGTTTGTTTATTCTTACTGTTGATGTGATGTGTGTTGCAGCCAAAATCGCCTCGTGCCCAGGCAAACATGGTCGTGCAGATGGCTACGTTCTGGAAGGCAAAGAACTGGATTTCTACCTTCGCAAGATGAAATCCAAGAAAGGAAAGTGAGCCAGTTGAAGAGAATACACTGTTGGAAGTAAACTTTGGAGTTTGTTCTTGTTGGGGATGAATGGCTGGTTGAGTGCGATTACCTGGCATGGTTTGTAATGATGTTTTTTCTGCAGCACATTCCACGAGTTGAAGCAGTTCACATTCACGATACTGGAAGATTAGCATAAATCGTACATCTGCACAACATATTGCACTCGCAGTGATCTTTTGTGCTCTCTCTTTTTTGGTCGACATCATTGGAAGGAGGGGGAGGGGGAATACGAATTGATTGGTGCAGTGAATTTGAGCAATTTGGATAATAATAAATGTATTGGCCAGAAAAAGAAATTCATCGTGAAACTGTTTCATAGTTGGCCAGGAGTATGCTAAAGCTACAAATTCATTTTATCCCGTCAAAAGCTGGAATGTGGTCCTGGAACGAACCCAGTAATTTTTTTTTTTTTTTTAGAGTGGATGCATGGTACAAATGCAGTGGCAGATTCAAACTAGTCCAGATACTTTTGGGAAAAAAAATAATCTTAAAGAATCCTGGTGGAAACGTGTTATCTTACCTGAAGACAACCCCATTACAATGTGGAGTTGCATACAGTTACAGATCAAAAGCGGATCCAGTGTCTGCGCATTATTAATGAAAGAACATCGCAAACTCTATGCTGAACTCAACATTTTGAGTTTGAAATTGATAACCATTTACAAAGTAACGTAACTTGGTGAATGGTCTTGTCATTCCTGTGCAAGTAACTTTTCCATTGTGCTTCAAAGTTCTTTCACGTGCAACATTTTGAAAAGTTACTTTTCAAATTGCTTTAGGCATACACAGGGTTCATACAGATTTCCATACAAAAAATCAATACTCACATCATGAATCCTCTGCGAGCATAGATTTTAGGATCTCTCAGCTGTTATTGTCAATATCAGTATAGACACACAAATGTTTGTTTGTTACACTACAGCAGAGCAAAGTAGGATTCTCACTTCTTGTGATCAATTGACAAAAATGTTTGAAAATGTTCACTGTACACAACAGATTCTCCAATCTTGCAGTTGACAAAAATGTTTGTTTGCCTGACGTCCATAAGAATTTCAGTTCTTGTCATACATGTTTGTTTGAAGTCACTGAGGGTAAAATGCCTCTATAACTAAAACTCTACACGTCACAACACTGGGGGCATAAACATCAAAACACTGAGAGGATGCAAGTTTTTCTTTCTCCACACTGAAACTGTTTGGCAACTGCACAGTCCGAGAACATTCGCTAGAACAGGATTTGAACTGCTTTCACACGAACGAAAGCTGTATTGACTTATCACTACTTTTAAAATCCTCAGTATTTCAGATTTCATTGCCTCTATTTTAATATGGCTCAGGCTGTTCACTGATATCCGAGCTTGGAGCAGTTCTGTTGGTTGATGAACTGCAGGATGGTGAACTGCTAGAAGTAATGGGCTGGTCGCTCTCATTGTAGAATTTAAAAAAAAAAAAAAAAAAAACTCGAAACACGAACTGCAGGATATGAAGCCTTCATCATCAGGTCGCAGTGATTTTTTCCTTTTCTATGGCTATTTACAGCCAATTCTCCCATTGTACTAATGTCTATGATCTTCTTGCAAATGCTGCAAAAGGCCTTGCTTCTGTCTCCACCTGGGTCTGCCTGCAGCCATTCTTTGTACTCGTCTTTTTCCTGCCAAACCATGATAAACAAACACTTCGCCGGCATGCTGACTTCTCAATTTCAAATGGTGGACATTCATTCACATACTTGCATGTGCTATGAAGGCGGTAACTCTGTGTTTTGACCTATAGCACACGACGCATCGGTGATATCGTCGATCTTAACTCCAACTTTTTTTTTCTTTTTGTTAAAATTCAATTTCAAGCCTTTTTTTTTAAAAACACTCAGGATTTTACAGACTCTATTCAAAATCATAGGCAGTGACAAAATTTAAGGACTTTTAAGACCTTTCAGCAAAAGCCTTTTTTTTTAGGACTTTTAAGGCCTTGAAGACCCTTGAAAACCCTTTAAATTTCAACTGGGTCAAAAAGGCCCTTGAAAACCCTTGAAAACTGCAGATATCCCTACCATCCATCCCTTGAAATCCCCTTAAAAAAAATCGTTTTCGGACCAAAACTGACCGTAACATTTGAAGACGAATCGGAGAACAAACGCGAACGAGACTTCGGACATCGATTTTCGCCTCTCGAATCGTGTTGCGTGTCGTCTGCTTTTCAAGCAAAGGGAAGCAATTCAATAGTCGGTTATCGTTTGCGCATGCGCAGTTCGACTTCGACTTCCGACAAAGGGCGCCATGCTCCCTCATCTTCGGCGAAGTCCGATACTGTACTGTTGCTCTGTCATCATGCCAAAGGGAAATTACGCATTTGATCCGTTGTGGCTACAGAAGGAAGAATATCGAAGCTGGATCACTGAATGCAGAGACAACAAACATGCGTTTTTTTCTGTAAAGTGTGCAAAAAAAAAAAACCGTTGATGTTCGGACAATGGGCGAATTGGCGGTTGCAAATCACGGAAAGAGGAAAAAAAACGTGGAATTGGATAAAGCGAGTAGGCCGGTCGGTAGTCTTACGGACTTCGTTCGGCAATCATCAAATTCATCAAATCGGGTCAGACCCTTTCCTCAGTAAGAATCGTCAGCCAATCCACAATAACAGCAAGTGGGACAGATGTGTTGAAAGCTGAAGTGTTGTGGACGATTCATGCCATCAACAATCATTACAGTTTCCGATCTGCTTAGACAACGCGAAACTGTTTGCAGCAATGCTTCCATATTCCTCGATTGCGACGAACTATCGGAGTGGGGAAACCAAAAGTAGATGTCTTGCAACTTTTGGCATTGCTCCTTTTTTTTTCTCTGTCAGAACTGAAAAAAGAGTGAAATCACAGACTGAATCTTCAAATCAATCGTCACGTCGTCTCCATAGACTTTTAAGTGACTCATTTAAGTGCGCATTTGTTAAAAGAAAAAAAAAAAAAAAATCCTACTTTCATGTTCAAAAAGACAGCATTCATACCACACCCCTCCCCCCTAACTTACTACCAGCTAGCCTACACACACACACACACACACACACACACACACACACACACACACACACACACACACACAAACAAAAAAAAAAAAAAAAAAAATTTATCTATTTTATTCACTTAATTTTTTTTTTATTACAGTTACTTTCATTTTATTCATCTAGTTATTATAATTACTACCATTATCATTATCATTACTATCCCTTCTATATATATATATATATATAAAAAAATGATGATATATAAAAAAAATATATAAATAAAAAAAAAAACCCCCCCCCCCCCCTTAGCATTATTAGCATTATCATCCACCTTAACCCAACCATCACAAATATATCACACCACCCCACTAAACCAGCTACACAACCCCATCGTTTCACTCCCCCCCCCCCCCCCCCCCCCCCCCCCCCCCCCCCCCCCCCCCCCCCCTTCTCTCCTCTCCATAATCCCCTCTGTCGTTTTCCGTCTGGCGGCCATTCTTCCTACCACACATGGACAGATAAGTCACTCTTCGTTCTTTGTTTGTACTGTCCTAAATGTTAAATGTGATGTTTTTTTTTTTTTTTTTTTTTTTTTTTTTTTTTGAAGAAGACAAGAGAGGTCGAATTGCATTGTGTCTTGTCCTGTGCTTTGTTTGTCAATGTCCTTGGCGGTAACTAACCCCCTCTCTTTCTACATTTTGCTTCATTCTCCATCATCAGTCACTCCATTTTGAAATGGGGAAAAAAAAAAAAAAAAAAAAAGTGTGGAGCTGTGGAGCTGCAGGAAGGCTACCCACATTCGCCTTTTCAAAAGGGATTACCCTGCTCCCTATCCTGCCCAGAACAAGCGTTAGGTTAGTCCAGGCCCGCCAACCATTCACACACACACTTCCACACGACAGCACATACAGTGGCTGTATTTTAAAAGTAAAGTTTGCTGAGCTCCCTCCTGAAATGTGCTAGAGAGGCCTCGGCTGCAGCTGCCGGTAGAGAGTTAATGAATATGTCATGCTTTTTGATGAATCATTGAACAAGGACTTGAAACAGAAGCAGCTGGAAATTCATGTCAGATACTGGTCTGGAAAGCAGATTGAAGGTTTTCTTTTTCTGATTTCTCAATTTCTGTATAAAGACTTCATTTTTAATTTTTTGTATGTATATGATATTGAGCGTGGAAAAGACTACAGAAGTGGTGTAATCACCTTATCATCATGGCTGGATTACATGTGTAAGGTTATTATTCACTCTTTTTTTTTTTTTTCATTGTACGGCTAAATTTGCCCCTTAAAAAAGTGGGAACCCTGCTGCATGATGTGGAAGCAAACTGATGAAGTGAAAGACAATTTTGGAACATGTAGCAAACTTGATGAAAGGAGAGTGAATTTAGGAGAACTCTCAACGTTGCAGATAAAGGGAGTACTCTCTGTTCAGCTGTCACAGAATTTTTCATTTTGAAAACAAGGATTTGCTATTTTGAAATCCCAAATTGATCCATAGTGAAAATGCCCAGAGCATGCTTTTTCAAAAACAGATGAACACTCTATCCCGAGTTTGGCTTTTTGGGGTTTCAGATGACATGTTTTTTTCAAACCTAGCCAGTGCGAAAATGTGTAATTTCTACGTTTTGATCGTCCTGGATGACAATTACTACTGGCAGCTTAGAAAAAAAAAATCTTGATCATGCCAACTTCAAAACCTACAATTTCACTGTATCACATTATGCGAGTATGTGTGTGATGTATGTCCACTCCTTGGACTTGCAGGCATGGCAATTGTGTAATAGCAATAGCAGAAAGGTTTTCACTCGTGCAAAAAATGGGACATCAAACCAAGTCACACATTTCAGTTTGGGGTGATGGATTGACGATTGCCAAGATCATACAGAAACTGTCGAACATCTAAAGACAGATTTCAGAAAGTTGATGTAACAGATTATGTGTACCTCCTGTCCTGGCTGGTGTTTAAATTTTCCCATTTTGTACTCCTACTGGTGTCGAACTTCAAACTCCATGATGTTCACAAATTGCAACATACCACTGCTATTGTTAGTACATGGAAAAAGAGGAGCAGAAGAGTTCATTTGTGGAATTGCTGCATTGTTCAGAGAAAGCATCCATTGCTGAAAATTGAGGTTCTACTGTAAGATTCGGGGTCAAGGCTGGTCTGCATTTGCACTTAAGATGAGCAGTCTCTTGACTTCGTATCACTCTTGACCTTTTTTTTTTTCCATTTCAAATTCTGCATGGGGCATAACTACAGCACACTGAAGCAAGTTGCACAAGCCTGCTAATCATTTTCAAGGGTTCAACCAGTTGGTGCACCCATGTACACTTGAGACATAAGAGCCCACATATATATCAAATGAAAAGAGTCCGATGACATTTACTCATCCAGAAGTGAGATTTTATCGTAAATGCCACTGCACATTCCCCACTGTATAAATTTTGAGAGAGATTTTTGTTCCCAGTTTACAACACAAGCTCGAACGAGCAGTGAATTGACCTGGCAAGTCTATATCCTGTAGAAATCGACAATATTGAAATCTGAACTTGGGTTCCACACCACCAATTTGGGTCGTGCATGCCACACTCTGGCAGCACGTGCTTAAAAAAAAAATGCATGCCAGAGATCTGATCTAAGGGAAATTACAGAAGACAGCCTGAACATTTAAAATGAACTAAGCACTTCTTGCCCCGAGACTGAAAATCACGTGATTTCACTCCCTGAGTGATGTCTTCAGTTTTTTTTTTCTTCTTTCTGGAAGATGCACTTTTTCACTGGGCTACGACTAGAAGACATCAGATGTCTGATGTTGCATTCCTTGCCTTCAACTGACAGGTGGTGTAGGGACGATTTGGACCTAGTACAGGTTCAACAGTATTTCTTGGTCTTCATTTGTATAATGGGAAAGATTTCCTTTCGTACTCCCCTCCTCAATAAGAGTCCTCTTCCATAATGGATGGGGGAGTAAAGAGCAGGGGGAATGTTGGGCCTGGGAAGCACCAAGCAAATGCAAGGGTAATACCAAATGTACCTGTGACAGCAATGTGATCAGGCAATGTTCTGTGAAGTAACAACTCTTGTTAGTTCTAAAGGGTGAGAAAAGACGAGAGAGAATGAACGAGGTAAGACCAGTTCTTGATGTATGAATATACGTGTGGTGCTTCCATCCTAAGGGCTGCAGGATTTCATAGGTCTTGATCATGCCACTCCTCCAATACTTTAGGGCTTGGAAGCTGTAAAATCTCTTCTTGTAGGTCAAATTATTGATTCCCATTACTGCTTGGTGAATCTTCTCTGCACAATTTCAATTTTGTTTTCTAGGGTGTGGGTACATACCACACCACTATTACTAGTACTATATTCTAGGATTGGTGTAACCAGAGATTTGAATTAATAGAGCCATTATGTAAACTAGATCAAACGAGTGATCATACCAGCTATTTTACCTATTAATTGCAGCATTATGATATTCAAAAAGTTAGATTCTTATCCACCAAAATACATAAATCCTTTTCAAATTCAATTGTTTTATAATTAAATCGGTCCCAGGAAAGAAGTAACTCTTGCCACAACGCTAGAGTTGAAAATATACACAGAATACACACAAAGTGGGGGTGAGAATGGTATCAATATCTTGCACCCTACTTCATCAAGGGCACCCGACAGCACACAAGGCTGAATGGTGACCAGTTTGGCAACAGCGTGCAAGGTGGCAGACAGCCATGAACAAAACTGCCACGTTTTCAATTCTGATCTGCTTAAGAAAATGGACCTGAACAGGAACAGGTGAGCTTCATCAACACAGCAACCTGTCGTGGACAACTTGCCAAAAAGGTAAGGGGGTGTACACTTTCATCTTGGTCGAAAGGCCGAGAAACGATAACAGGAAGTGGGCAAGGATAGAACAGACAAAAACGCAAACACATGGACACAGATGCGCGCAAGTGTATGTGCCTTTCCATACGGAGTCGCATACACGCACACACTACAAGAAATGAACATAAACAATTCGGCATTATTCCATCGGAGCCATGAGATTCCTGTCTTGTGCTTGCTTAAAGTGACTGATACCCAATTTTTGCAACAGAAATTCATCCTGGTTGGCTGGCTCATGTGTGAACATGCTGTATTTTTAACACTTGCGTATCCTTTAGCATTCTCACGCAACTTGTCACACACTACCGTTTTTATATTTTTTACCGTTTTATGCTACTTGGGGGGAAAAAGTTTTTTTTTTTTTTTTTTTTTACTGTTTTGTACTACTTGGAAAAAAATTTGTATCTATCAACCTCTGATTTTTCTTTAAAAGTAATTAAAATAATGCCGGACCAGGCTTTCCTCTTGATTTTTCACTCCTAGATTAACACCTCCCCTCGAACCCCCTCAACAAAGCAAAAAATACATTTAAGTGAAAAAACAAAAACAAAAATGAAAAAAACCCAAACCGACCAACCAAACCATAAGAAAAACCATTCAAGCAAATGTATACCGTGATGGACAGTGTGTATGTTTTTTTTTTTTTTTTTTTTTTTAAACGTTCAAAAAGGTGAAAGAATTTCCAGAACAAAGCCAACAACAGTTGAAAAGAAAGACAAAAAAAAAATTGTAAACAAAAGTTTAAAAATAAAAAGGCAGACAAACGGTAACAAAACAGGAAGTTGCTAGCACAGAAGATGGCTTGGGAGCCTTATTGAAAGAACACGAGCTATCTCCATGGAGACGGAGCGACAGAGATGTTTATTTCAATCGTCACAAACCACACCATGCGATCACACTTGACCAGTCAATCATTCCAACATGAGACCCAACATTGCCAGTTTATTTTCACCAGGTGCATTGTGAAAGTCATCTAGCTCATTTGCC
Organism: Conus betulinus; assembly: GCA_016801955.1. Lineage (NCBI taxonomy): Eukaryota > Metazoa > Mollusca > Gastropoda > Neogastropoda > Conidae > Conus > Conus betulinus. The sequence goes on along the minus strand of JADBJO010014048.1, from coordinate 38,751 downwards.
TTTCTTGGACTTGATCTTCCTCAGGTAGAAATCCAGTTCTTTGCCTTCCAGGACATAGCCGTCAGCACGGCCATGTTTGCCGGGGCAGGAAGAGAGCTTGGCTGCAACACACATCACTTCCACAATAGAGAAAGCAAAGAAACATAGAGCAACTGAAACACTCTCACATCTTTTCCACCTTCTGAGAACTAAAGCGTGCCTGCAAAAAATAAATTTTAAAAACAATTTTGACTTTGAATCCCAGGCACTGAGGGAGACATGATTTTCACTGAAAAGATTATTTCAACCAGAGTCTAGAAACTCCTGGCAGCTACCAGTAAGCATCACAACAGAGAACAAACATACTAGTGTGCATTCATGGCATCATTCTAAACAATTTTTCTTTATATAAAATTTGAATCCTAGGACAACATTATGTGTCCAGAATATATCGAGAAAATTTTTTTCTTCATGTTTAAGATGATAAGATTTAGTTCAGAGAGCTAAACAGTTCTTAAACAGAGAGGTAAACAGTTCTTAAACAACATTTTTAACATTTTGATCCCTTTACATCTTTTTGTTTGTTTCACTGTTATCTCTTCTGTTCTTTTCTGTTTGTATTATTCTTGGTGATATAAATGCCCTCTGCTCCTTACTTGTTGAAGAGGTTAGCATGCAGACAGATCTTCATTAATATTTCTGTCTGTGTTTTTCTTTCTTTTCTTTCTGCGTACACAGGCCGATACTCCTGCGGATACTGCCTGTACAGACAGGCAGTGGAGTTTTGTGTGTATGACTTTTTTATCCCGCCATTAAGGCAGCCATATTCTATCTTCAGGGAAGGTGCATACTATGTGTAACGTGTCATCCATACCAATGGCCTTCTCTTCCAAAAGTTGGTAATGGGATTTTACATGTGTGCAAGTAGATGTGTGTGCATTCACACATGGAACCTCGGTTTATAGTCTCATTCGAAGGACCATATGGGGAATGGAGTCGGAACCAAGGTTAACTCCGAGGGAAAAATCTCTGTGTACCGAAATTCTAACCCACAATCACAGGATCACGAGTCCGGCGCTCTACCAAATGTGCTATTCCGGCCCCCTGTCTGGGTAATACTTGACAGTTGCCAACCACACAGATCCTCACAACTGGCAAAGTATGCATACATATACCATATTCATCCTTGAGCTCAGCCTTGTAAGAAAAATAAATGCCAGTAAAAATTTCCTCCACAGTCAAACATATTTATCCAATGTTATCCCTCCCAGAAAGAAAGTACTGGCTCAAAGTATTCTGTCGGTTATCCTAACCTGCACTGCTAACTCTCATACTGTTCTCTGTGTGTGTATGTGTGCGTGTGTGTTATGTCAGCGTGCCTGAGCATGAGCATGTGAGAGAGGGAGATGGGTGGGTGAGTGGGTGGGGGTCGAAGGAGGTTGTGTGTGCGTATGGGGAGGAGGGAGGGAAGTTGTGCATTCCTCATTTCACAAAATTTCAACATCCTCTTCATTTCCCACAGCACACTATTTGATATTACTTGGTAACTGCATGATCCATTTTCAAATATGCCATCCAGAAGAGCAATTAAATATTCCATCAAAAACTGGTCCAAAGTTGCAGTAAAGAGGACTATTGAGGGGGGGCTGAAGGTGGGGGCTGGTGGCATAAGGGAAACAATCACGAAAAGAATATGTATCAAGACACATAAAGAATGGAAAAAAGTTAAAAAAAAAAAAAACAAACAAAAGGGAATACATGCCATAGGTAGGCTGTATACAACAGAACAGTGCAAGGAGCATTGCAAGATGCTGTTTCATCAATACTTGTTAACAGACCTGTCTACTCCTTACACTCTACAGGAGCATTTTTTTTTCTCCCCAAAATGATGAGTAGTTTTCCTCTGTTGACTAAGAGAAAACTATGGTACTGTGCCCATTCAGTGACAGGCACATCATGGCCATAAAGAGAAAACTAATTTTAAACAAATCAAAAATCACATGCACATGCTCCAGTGTCTATGCAGACACATGCGGGTTTGTGCCCATTACTGCTTCTGTCTTTGTCTGAGAATCGTATTCTTGAAAAGCTTTCTTGTCGGAAACAAACAAATCCTACTACTGAGTTTGACACCCACACAACGCCATCATGATTCCGCTCTGTATTGTTGTCATACAGCACATCATCATACAGCCAATCTTGCATGAGGAGTTGAAACTAGTAGCAAAGTAATGAACTACACATGGAGGCCTGGCTTTTTGTTTGCTTGTCTATGGTGTTGGGGTGTGTCTGGGGGAAGGGGAGGTAATGAGGGGGAAGATGGGACAGGGGAAGGGGTGAAAGGGGAATCGTCAACACAGGGCATGACTGAATGCAGGGTGCGCAATTCAATCCAAGCTGTTTGCTTTCGGTGTTGGGGTGTACCTTGGGGGAGGGGAGGTAATGAGGGGGGGCGGACTGCAAAGGACCACATCAGGGCCATCACCTCATCACGGTCACAACATGGGGGTGGGGGGAAAAAATCAAAGACACTCAACTCATTACAACAGATCTTCTATTAAAAAAACATGAAAAGAAAGAAAAACTTAAACGCATCTTTTAAATCAGCAAGCCACTCTTCAGTTTGATCTACCTTGGTAAGTCTTCTGTGGCCGTCATAAACGACAGCATGGATTGTAAAGCAATTATAGCTCGTCTCTAACCGAAGACTGGCGCTACTTTTGGATTCTCAATAAACAACAACAATCATGATAATGGAAATAAATCATCTGTTTTTGCATAAAAAAAAAAAAGGGGGGGGGGGGGGGGGGGATAAAGGGAAGCAGAAGGGACGAAGGAAGGGGGCAGTAGGAGGCTTCTTGTTCCAGATTTAAAAAACACTGTCCTCTCACCAAGGCCTCCCTTCACAACAAAGGACTCATCATTGGTCCCTGAAAAAACAACCAACCCCCCCCCCCCCCCCCCCCCAGCTCTAGGCATGGTGTGATGTGCACATCCCGTTACTAGGGCGGATTGTGGTCGTGCCCTACATCCCTGGATAGTTAAAAAAAAAAAAAAAAAAAAAAAAAAAAAGAAAAAGTGAAAAATACTATATATTCTACACATAATGTGACAGCTTCAATTTCCTTCTCACTGATGATGACATGATGAGCAATAGCATTTAAGAAGATACGAAAAATGAATGTTTGGGCAGAGAGGGATGCAGTCAGGGTAACTATGACAACCATCATGAGCTGGAAACTTGTCCAGCCATCGCAGAAAGTGTTTCATCATTCTGCATCACTCTGCTGTGGTCCTCAGCAGTCAGAGAGAATTCTTCTGCTATGACAAAAAACTGTGAATGACGGGTGCAAACTGCCACCATCCACAGAAAGAATGATAACAACGATGAAAATAACACACACCACTGACCAAGCCTCCACTGTTTGCATGCAATCACTTATTCTTCGAAAAACCTGTTTATTATGATCAACCCTTAACACAACGCCCTGAAAAGCTCACTTTGAAATCAAATCAGACAAACCAGACATTTGAAACAGTATTGGAGAACACTGCTGGCACAATGAACATCTAATGAGTATATATATATATATATATATATATATATATATATATATATATATATATATATATATATATAAAAAGTCTCTACAACTATGCATACCTTGACAATCATCCCAAGCCTGTTTCTCTTGGTTTACTTGGAACCTGGATCCCCCTCTCTAATACATATAACAATATGCAAGTATGAAGTGGGGGGGGGGGGGGGGTAGTGAATGGGGGGAGGGGGGTTAATTGTGAGCAAGGGTTTACAGTTCTCCAACCTGATCTTTCACTTTTTTTTTTCAAATAACAGTACCTACCTTTCGTAGTTTGTAGTATTGTACAACTGCAACTTTGTTGACTGACTCTCCTGCTCAAGATGGTATTTTTCTTCTGTATTTTTACCAAGCACCACTATTTTTGCTTCTTTGCAGCTCTCTGTACCTGCATGTGTGCATGTACCCATCTTTGGGAATAAACCAAAGCAACATCACAACAACGTACCAAGGACACGTCCAGCTGAGAACTGTTCATCCAGAGCAGGCTCCACCTTGGCCAGTTTCTTCCTGGCCTCGTACTTCCTCTGCACTTTCTTGGACCGTACTTTGTTGATGACAGCCTCCTCTTGGGCCCGACTGAACACACACACACACACATCACCAGACTGGGAGAACAGCGGGTGAAATTGGGCTTTCTGACTGAAAGCACTTGCTTGTCCACCTCCCTGAACTCATCTACACAAGTGCATATTCTAGTGCATATGGTCCCACAGCTCATGTGCACTACAGTTGTGTTCAGAAAAATGTCGCCACAATTCCCACGGCCATTTATTGTAATGGAAAAACTTTAGATTTCTGAGTTAATTCCTGGAGCCTGCATGGGGGTGGCTGACACCTATGAAATGACCAACGGATATGATGATATAGACTGCATTCTACTACCTTGGCAACCCATCACAGCACTGAGCAACAACAAAAATTCATGCAAGGCTTATATTCTGTTGCATACATGCTGGGTGTCTTTAATTTTCATAACAAACTGAAACACTGGGAGACCTTCGATGTGATCATAGGAGTCTGCACATAAATCGTGACAACAAATGCCAAATAACCAATGCCTCATTGCAAACCAAAAAGCAAACTGACAAATGAATTATTCATACAATCAATTTGAATCCAGCTCCTACGGTATGAACTGTACACATAAACTCACTCACAATCAGACTATTTGCCGTTTGTCCAGAAAAAGAAAGAATTTTTTTTTTCTTTTCATTCCTTTCTTCCTTCAGTGCAAAAACTGCCATGCTTTGTTTGAGCATCAATTCTCCCAATGAAGCAGATAACAAGAACGTGGATAAACCCTGAGACAACTGAAAGGCCAGGGATCCATGGGCCTGTCCAGGCCCTGGTGGGCTCCTGGAGCCTCACCTTGGTGGCTGAAGCAGCGCCGAAACACTCCCAGTTCAATTTTTTTTTTTTCTTTTTGGTTATAATACAACAAAAGTTTTTCACCTTTTAAGAAAAAACAACAAAAAACCTCCATCAAGAAACCTAAAAAAAGGAAAACAAAAAACCCCAAAGATTCTTTGCTTTTTAATGCAGAATTCAAGTGTGCGTGAACAAAGATGTGATTGAGAGGTAACAGCGACTTGTAAGCTCAAACAAGTAAACCTGTTATGTAAGTCTTTCAAGTTTTGCCTCATCATTTGTGCTTCATTTAATCCCCCCCACCCCTCCTCAACCCCCCCCCCCCCCCCCCCCCCCCCCCCTCCCGCCCCAACCTTTTTCTCTCTTTTCAAACTTGTCATCTGCTGCAGTATTAGCATGCAGAAAACAGACATTGTTTTATTTAGGATTTTGTCTTTTACAAAAAAAAAAAAAAAAAAAAAAAAAAAGAAAGGGAACCTCCCATCAGCCTTGATTTTCACAACATGCATTTCCGTTCTTAGACAGCCAAGCTTCACCTCTTCAGGAGAAAAAAAGACTTGAGAGGCAATTTGCCTGTTTTGACTCGCATAGATTTATTACCATGGTAAGTGTTTCTCTCAGATGTCATGAAACCTTATGCCTGCATCAAGGTTACAAACCTTTGCAAGTACAAGAACACTGGACGAAAGCTTGAGAGATGCTTCTTGAACATGACTTTGCAGACTTCAGTGACTGTACATTAATCGTTCAACAGGACTTTCTAACTTTCATTTGTTTATTGATTTACTTTCATGCTGAATTTCAATACTCATAATGAAAGACCACATCCATGTCTCTGGCTCTGAAGGATCCAAATTCAAGTGCCTTCCAACAAATATTCCTGTACTGCACTATAATGAAATCTTTCAACTTAGTGATAGTCAAGAAACATCACAGGGGAAAAAATTTTTAAAAAGTCACTCACCAGTTCACGCCCTTTTTGCGTCCCAGAGGGCTGGCGTAATGTCCCTCATACCACTGTCTGAAGGGGGTGGAATCCACCTGCACAATGCAGGACTTGACCAGCGTTTGGTGCGGACCAGTTCGTTATTGGACGCGTTGTAGATCACGTCGATGATTCTCGTTCTTCTGGTCACACCTGGTAAATATCAACCACCATGTACTGCACCACAGAACTATTTTCTTTTTTTTTTCAAAACTACACCCCCCCCCCCCCCCCCACCCCACCCCCCTCTCTATCTCCATTCCTTGCTAAAAACGATGAACATTACAGTCACACTCAGCATATACTACTGAGTCATTTGCTCCACAGCTTGCATGAATCTTCAAACTGCTACTAGTTGGTGATCAATAAGCTGTGAACTGAGGTGGTAAAAATCAATCAGTTTCATTCTGTGGGTTTCCGGTATGTACTGTACAACATATAACAAGTGCCTGCTTTCTGAGCAAAACATACATACATGCAAACACACACTAGCTACAGATTGTACCTACATCTCACTATAAGAGTGTCAAAGGTACACAATCACACTCACTACACACTCTACCTAATTCAGTAACGGACCAACTCTCATCGTAATATTTTCAAAAGGGAAATTCATGATCACATTTTCTCCACATTCTACCCCTCACTCTTCTAGCATATCACATCTTTCACATGAAACACAATCACACTTGCTTGACATTATGCCTAATTCTCATCCTAACATTTTGAAAAAATATACTCATTTGCCACACATTTATACCTAATTCTCATCCTAACATTTTGAGAAAATATACTCATTTGCCACACATTATACCTAATTCTCATCCTAATATTTTGAGAAAAAATACTCATTTGCCCACACACTGTACCCACTGTACCAAACTTTCATTCTATTTTTCAAATGCATACTCACACTTGAACACGTTTTCTTCTGATCATCTTTCTAACATTGTCACAAAGAATTGTCACACTAGTTCCGCAAGGAACCTTACTTTAATCAGATTTTTATTGTTAGTTTCTCATACACACGTGTACATAAAAAAAAAAAAAAAAAAAAATGGAAGGTAGGCACTCCAAGTCTGACCAGCACGTTGGGCTAATGCATAGGTCAGACATCCGCTGAGTTGTAGCCACAAGACCCTCTTCTTCAATTGTCTCATCTTTGTTGTTAATTCATATATCCATCAGCTTCAAATCATGCGCAGTGTGGTCTCAAAACTCAGCGACGTGGTGTAGCGTATATGGACTAATCCGCACGCAGTGAAGCCTCCTTGATGAAACTGAAACTGAAACTTGCTAGTTTCTACTTGGAAACTCTCTCTGTGATGTCTTAAACGTCTGGCAAGTCAGACTAAACAATAATTGCAGTCGCACTTCACACACAATGATGGTGGAATAAGAAAATTGAAATCTCTCTAATTATTGTATGGTTTTGACAAAAATCAAAACGGCCTATAACAAAACCAACTTATAAGGCCAAAAAAAAAAAAATTGTGATCGCCTTCAGCGATTTTTTCTTCTAGCTCTTCTTCCTCTCTTTATTGAACCTGAGCCATTTTTTTGGACAAAATAAGTCTGCAGTCTAAAGATCTACGTTGTCTTGGTTCTGTCTAAGCTTTTGACAAGTCTGTGCAGCATTTTCTTTTCTTAATTTTTGTTCTTTGTTGTACTTGCAGTATTTCATTACATAATGTAGCAGCAAAACATTATCAGTAAAATTGAAGTATGCTATTTCAAACTGACCACACTTGGAAGCTCTGTGTATGTAGACTTACTTGCTCCACATTCCACCTAACCCTCGTTACAATTTTTTTTCACAATGTACACATAAAACACACAGTACCTAACCATCAATACCACATTTTCATAAGATACACAATCGCATTTGCTCTGCATTTGACTTAACTCTCATTCTGACATTTTCAGTCATGATTAAGTTCAGTGGTTCACTAGGCCAGCAATGATCCCGCTGGACTGTGTTTGCCGTACATTTAAGCATGGTTTTATTATTTTAATACCTTATCAGGAAAAGAAGAAAAGATCCACCTACAATATAATCAAACTAACTATACAACTTGGTTGAACATACCATACACTTGTTAAGCATTCCTTCAATTATCTAAGTTAAGAAAATATAGAGAGAAAAAAAACCCCTATAAACCAACATCAGATAAAAGCAAAGTGAATTGCTCATGCATGCGACAGAGACATCAGGCAGAAATTCTTCAGCAGGGATCAGCCGAAAGATGGTGTTATTTCAATCATCACTTGTCTCTGCATTGTCACAGTCAATTCATTTCAAGACTTCTCTCTGTTGGTACAGTCACTGCTCTTGCCAAAATCTACACCGAACCTCTCCCTCTGTTGGCACAGTCACTGCTCTTGCCAAAATCTACACTGAACCTCCCTCTGTTTAACTTGCAAAATACAAACACGTAAAGAACATAAAAACAAACAAAAAAGTTGCCAAGAGTTAACAAACGGGTGGTCACCTACAAACATTTGACATGGTACACAAATACCTAATTACAGTACATTCACAATGTGAGGCAAGCACATAATTAGCCAAACAGTCATTCTCTGTTGAAAGTGAATCACAGCTAAATGTCATTGAATCACTTGAACAATACACTTCCAGATACTGAATGATCATCCTGCCACAATTTCGTGCAAGTTCAGCATGAACTAATGATGAAGACTTACAGAAGAAACACAAACCAGGGCTGGCTTATGTCAGGTTCTAAACATGCACAGAATTCAGGCAAGTCTCTTGGCAAAAAACAAAAACAACAACAAAACTGTCAATTTGGACAGTAGGTCAGGGCCATTGGATCCAAACACATGACAAATTAAACTGAACTCTGAAAACTAATGATCACTGTTTAAAAGGACACAAATCTATCACATCTCAGCACTGACCCAAAGTAAAGGAGACGGCAAACTGTCACATTTAACCATTCCAACAATCACTAATGTAACAAATCAGAAGACTGACTTAATTCACATGATCCGGACATGCCCTACCCAACATAATTCCATCAGGAGCAGATGACTGAAAAACAGGAACAAACTGAAATTTTCACAAATTTTCTGTAATACACAACATTCTGGCAAATATGATGCTGTGCAGATGTACATGCATGCATGGTCTGCACATTCACACCATCAGGGCCTCGATAGCTTTTGGAGAATGTGCACTTGCAAGTACTGCACAAAAAGGTTTTTCATTTCTATTTTTGTTGTAATGTAAGCATAGCAACTGTGTTCATCATATTATTTCTTGAAGGTCCGGTGACATCATTTTTTTTCCTTTTTCTTTCTTTTTTTTACCCAGCAAGAATGCTGTCCAGCTTCTTTATCAGTCTGACATCTCATTTTCTTGCTATGGGTAGCTATCTGTTCACTGCTTTCTCTTAACTTCAGCTCAGTCTGGTCTCTTCAACAACAGTAATGGACTTACGCGCATGTGTACAACATTTGCATTACAACTTCCTATCTACCTAGGTTTGTCCACCTATGAAAAAGGCTGTACCTGTTTTCCCCCATAACATGCGGTCCATGGTCATACAATCTACCCTTTCACCGCCAGACATTCTATTTTGCATAAATCTCCATCGCCAGCCATTTTTCCAAAAAAGCTCTTATTGTATACCAGCATATGTGAAACGCGATATCTCTGGAACTAAACAACCAATTCTCATGCTATTTTTTGTAAAATGGAGGAGATACACTGTACTTTATTATATCATAGCAAGTTAGTAATGGTAAGTCAACAACAATTTCAATTTTTTAGTGATTTCAAGTGCAAAAAAAAAATGCAAAATAAAAAAAAAATGTTATGTTTCTTCTAAGCGTAAAAAATAAAGAAAGAATGCCAACAAACTCTCAACAATGGAGGAAAAATACTCCACTCACAACTGAAGACCAGAAAGTATGGTATTTCCAACAGAAAAGTGCATGAAACAGCCACAAATACAACTACTCCAATAGCAGGGAACACACACACACACACACACACACACACACACACACACACACACACACACACATTCTTATGCCTAACTGGTACACATGTAAGAAAGAAAAAGGGAACACACACACACACACACACACACACACACACACACACACACACACACACACACACACACACACACACACACACGTCCCTTTCACTCTCAACAGTAATATATATATATTTTTTTTTTATGAACAAAAGTCATTCATGTGCCTGTTGGTCTCTGAACCCTTGCCATTCAGTTGATCTATATAATCAGCTGTACACCCACTCGAAACACGTCTGTGATACTCGCCTCTCACGTGTCAGTTGGCCACGCCCCCTTCAACCTCGACCAGCGAGAGTGGGCCCACAGCGTGTGTGTGAAGTTCGTTGCCTAAAGTCTTAGTTGGCTCCCTCACATAGAGTTAGTGAACAGTCAGTCAGTGCTGGCTGGCTCAACGCAAAAACACTGGGGGCACACATGGTAGGGTAGTAAGTGGGCGTCTTATCAGCCTCTCATAACAAGTTGGCAACGGTCCAACGCTTCACGTTGGAATAATTCGGTCAAGCCCTCACTATCGTTCTTTACTCGTGGCTGTCTGGGTCTTCTTCATCTGTATTAGGAACAACCAACTGTCTATTCAATATTCCCAGCACTTGATCTGTGGTAAATGTACGGCAAGGTCGAGTACGTAAAGTGCTTGGTGGTGACGTCATAGTGAATGGAAAAACAATCGGAATAAAGTCAATAAAACACTGAACTGAATAGTGTTCTGACAAAGCAAATGGCTGTGAGCATGGGCCAGACCATCCCCCAACTATGACGTTTATTGCTGGCTTTTTATCTCATGAACTAGGATCGTGAGAGTATCGGGAGTTAGGTCACCCTACTTTGTCGCCAAAAGCAAAAGGAAAAAGAAAAGGATCTGCCAAAAACTTTGAATATTTAAAATACCTGAAAAGTCAGAGGAACCAAAAGTCACCATTTCAAACATTATCAGCATTGTGAGATGGAGATGAAGGAACATCAGAAATATTGCTGATCCACTAGGCATTAGCTGAAAAACTGTCTTAATATTTAATTTAAATCACTATCATAATCTATTTTCATTTCACATCTACCTTTATTGTGTTTCTCATAAAACATGCTGCATAAAACCACATGGCACACACTGATCACTCATAAAAACTACAAAATTAGTGGTTCAGATCAGAAAATTCAACTCATGATGTTCATAGGCCAGGTCACCAAGGTGGACCAAATCATTATCAGGGGTGTCACATGGAATTGATCAGATCAACAATTTTAGATGTCAGAAAAGTTCTTTACAATGTATTTAAGTCACTTAAAAAGGATTATGTCTCAGACTCGCACACAGAAATACGGGTTGAAGAAACTCTGGGGCAACTAATCTCGATAATGCAAAGTAAACTTTTTTTTTTTCCAATGAATGCTCTTTTTTTTTTTTGATTTGATGAATTCATCGAAACCTAAACTGAGAATTTGCCATGAACAAGACTTACTCTCTGATCCCCACGAGAAATTTCCATGGTCCAGTCGCAGAGCCCGGTATTTCTTGTTACCTCCCATTGTGCGAACAACATGAATGCGCTTTGGACCAAGCTGAAACAGGACATATCACAACTGTTTTCATTGGTCTGTTAGTGTTACAATGCATTCTTTCTAAGACCCTTCCCTCCCCTACCCACCTGAAGTTATTTTTGGAGAAAGTGAAATAATTTAGCAGCATGACAGGGGGGAACAAATGATCGAGAAATTCTTAAGTTGTACTTTTCTGCTCCTCTTCATGTGCTGTAAGCCCCCCAAATATTTTTACCCCAGTGTGACAATGTTAAATTTCAGCATTTTATATTAAGGAGAGAGGGTGGCATGAGAATATATTTTCTTTCAAAAATCATGTTCTGTGTTTTATGTATTTTTGTGCTCAAGAAAGTCTGTTGAAACCATCTGTGGTGTTAATTTCGTCTATTTTCACATTTTTCTTAGTTAAAAAAAAAAGGGCTTTACTTGAAGGAGGTATGTGTGAAAATTGCTCAAATTCTTTATTTTCAAACATTGTTTTCTCAAAATAACTTTTTTCGACAACGGCTGATGTACAAGGAAGACAATATCTCTGGATCCAGACAAGCTAGCTTGGTAATATTTTTTTCTTTGATCAGAAATGATTTCTGCATGCATTTGCATTTTATTCATAAGTCAAAACAGCACTTACCATTTGCTATTTCTATTTGAAAAATTCAAAAGCAATGAAGTGCGAAGCCTGATGGTCACCATATATAGAAAAAATTACTGAAAAAAAATGCAGTTTAGAAACATAAAAAATCCTTTTGTAATTGCATTACTATAGCTCAACAAAACAAGAAAAGTCATGTTTCAAGTGCCTAACATGTATGCTATAATAGAAATATTGTTCTTGTTATCAATCGTTTTTTTTTCTTTTCATTTTTCATCATTTTGTCCTATTTGTGGTCCCCAAATCACACAAGAGCTTTCTAACCACCCACATTTTTTTTTTCCATGTTTTTTCTTTTAAAGACATAAACAATAGGGAAAAAAAGTTTTAAAAGAACAATGGTCTAATTTTCGTGCCACCTCTCCCCTTAAAACATGATAATGGTGTAACTAGATTTGTTTATTTACTATCTCATTCAAAGTTCCTCATGTCACAATGGTAGATGGCATAAGCATCCAATAATCCCTTTTAGTCTCACAGCCTATTTCATAATATGGTTAAAAGCTGGATCAAGAACAAAACAAACCCATCAATGTATCAAATCAAATGTACATTTTCTTGCAATAATACCTACCTTGGTCATTGCAGGTGGACGTCCAAGTTCAAACTTTCTCTTTTTCCTCAACTGGGCCATGCGGCCACCAGTCTTCCTGCGCTTGTGCCATCTATCACGAGAGATACCTGCAGAAAGAAAACCACAATGTTAAGTCAATCAGCGGGTCAAAAACTATCACCGGGGAAAACAGCATTAGTCAGCTGTTTGGAACGTTTTCGAATGAATGAGATTCATGAGAACAAAACGAGAGAGAGAGAGAGAGAGAGAGAGAGAGAGAGAGTGTGTGTGTGGCGTGTGTGTGATGTGATCGTATGAAGTTGTTAGATTTAAATTCATCAACAAAGACTTTGAACCAGCCCTATTCCATTCTCATACAAGCATGTTTGATTTCACTTCATTATTATTTTCACTGACAACATTCAACTGAGCTCACCCATCGTGTCTTTCACTGATGAGACGGTCTGAAAGAGAGGAAGTACAGTAGAAGCATGCGCAAGAAGTTTTCCGGAAAGGGAAGTGAACAATTGCTTTCAAGATTTGCTTCCCGTCAAATGAACGGTGTTGATCCACAAATACAGATTAGGATCCAAACTCTAAAGTTGCTCGTACGATCTGAAGAGGACGGGTCATTGTCAAAATAAATGTCCCAACAACCCTTGATGCACAGTATACCCGACTCAGAAGCTGTTCAATTTTGTGTGTGTGTGTGTGTGTGTGTGTGTGTGTGTGTGTTGTTTTTTGTTTGTTTTGTTTTGTTTTGTTTTTCTGTTGCAGAACCAGTCTACATGACCCCAAAACTCATTTTTCTGTCACTGCTGAAATCGTGGTCTGTGTGTCCAGTTAACAGAGCTCTAGGACACAAACAGTCGACAAGTCACGAACGTTTTCACATTATATGCGGATATATTAATTGATTAGATTAATTCCCCGAAATTCCAGAACAATGTCTTCATACTTGGGGAAAAAATGAAAGTGATGTCTTTACTACCGTTCTTCTGTTTCACAAATACTAAAGAACTTGCCTTGAGGATGGAGGCCTACTGATGATTCTATATACAAATAGAAGAACAAAATCTGTCGACGTTTTGGTCGTAAACCGTCTTCGAGACTGATGACATCCAAAGGAAAAAAAAGGAAAAAAGAAAAAAAAAAGGCATATGAAAATATATATACGTGAGGTGAGTGCGTGGATACACGTTTAATGGAGAGCGAGAGAGAGAGAGAGAGAGAGAGAGAGAGAGAGAGAGAGAGATGTCCAATTCATGTATAGGCCATTGGCCCTCATGAAGGGGTATAAATGAACAATCATTTCACACAAGTTTTTTTCTTCTTCTTATACAAATTATGAAGTTAAAAATAGTATTTCATGGGACAGCAACTTGATAAGAGAGAGAGAGAGAGAGAGAGAGGAGAGAGAGACAACCAGGAATGTCTGGCCACGGCTGGATTTGGTAAAATCCTTACTAACCACCAAATTCACGCAGAGAAAAAAAAAAAATTAGAAAGTTCTTGTTGTTTTTCCAAACATATCCGAAACAGCTAACACATATTTGAATGATTTTTTACAGTTTGAACATCTCATTTGTTCACACTAACGGCGTAGATAAACCAAAACAAAGAGTAAAAAAAAAAAGGGAAAAGAAAGAGAGGGGAGGGGGGAGATGAAGTGAGGGGGAGGGGAAGAAGGGAACAAGTGTGGAGTCATTTATTTTCAAGGCAAGCACGTGCAATTTCTTTTCAATCTTTCACAACTAAAACTCTGATCAGTGCTAGACTGCCCTGTGATGGGTCTTTCCCTGGGAGAGATCAATGACAATGACAACAAACTTCAGTGGCTGTAGCTTGTAGCCTTAATGTCATGTGTTAGATACACTATCTCAAGCAAAGGAGACCAGGGAAGAAAACGAAAGAATTTTCAACATGGTGCATCAGTTTATCGCCCAAAGTAAACGTTTTTAATATTACAGCGAATTAGTTGTTCTTCCTCATCTTCCTGTTCTTCTTCAGGTACTTGTTCTTCCTGATCTTGTTCATCTCCTTATGCTTGTTGTTGTTGTTGTTCTTCTTTCTTCTTCTTCTTCTCGTCTCGTCGTTGCTATCAGGTTGGCCCTCGGATGGCTGTGTATGGTTGTTTAGTACTCCCTCAGATTTCGTCTTTGCATTAGACCCACTGCGACACGGGCTGGGCTCTTTGGTGTTTCGGGAGACGGGACGCATCTCTCTGTGTGTCTGTCTGTCTGTCTATCTATCTGTCTGTCTGTCTGTCTGTCTCTCTCTCTCTCTCTCTCTCTCTCTCTCTCACACACACACACACACACACACACACACACACACACACACACACACACACACACACACACACACACACACACACGCATACACACACGCGCGCGTGCGCGCGCTTGCTTGCACACACACACGCACACATACACACATCATGATAATAATCGTTATGACTATTGACGCTATGACTTTATTGTTGCTAACTGATAATTGATTGTGGTACTGCTCGTTCTTGTCTTGCCTTGTAACCACATCATGTACCTGTTAAAGAAAAAAAAATGTTGATATTACTGATGCATTATAGTTGTCTAATTATCATCTTTAGCAGCTTGCTGTATGTTAATATTTTACAAAAGGAATGTAACTCTCTCTCTCTCTCTCTCTCTCTCTCTCTCTCTCTCTCTCTCTCTCTCTTCTCGTCTTTGAAATTAATTTCTTATTTTTTTGTTTGTTGTTGCAATTGCTTTCTTTTTTTTTTTTCCCCTTTAAAGTCATCTACGCCTTAAATGTTAGTGGATGAACAACTCATCAATTTTAATGCATTTGTGAAGATATGTGTGTTTGTTACAATTTTTGTAAGTCTTAGTCGCTAGTTATGCTTAGTAGTCGCTAGTCATGCTTAGTTAGTCCCTTAGTGGGCAAGGGCCGGATGAAAAAAAGCATGTGTTTGCTTATCTGTTCCTGTCTTTTAATTTAAATTAAGATTTTCTACAAATTTCCCATATTTTTTATTCAACATTTTTTTTTCTCGCTTACGTATCAGTGTTGATTATGCAATCCGCCGGTGTTGTTTTTGTTGTTAAATTTTCCGTCACTGAGCACATTATAAGCATTTGCTCGTTGTTGCTTCAGTTCAATAATTTGTTTATGTACACATCTATTTCATGAAGAAATGCTTAAAAAAAAAAAAAAAAAAAAAAAGAAAAGGCAAAGGAGAAATCAGATCATCACCAACTACCAGGCAGAACTCAGTTTTACCCCAAACAAACAAAACAAAACAAAAAACAAACAAACAAAAACACCCCAAAAATGACGCGTCTTTGTCAGCAACAGATTTCCGCCAGACGCCACACATGGATTAGATAATGAGAGCAGTCACTGACACCCCCCCCCCCCCCCCCTCCCCTCCCCCCCCCCCCCCCTCCCCCTCAACGCCTTCGAACGACTTCACTGACATTTTCACACCCCTCTCTCCCAACCACCGACTCGCCAACTCATCTTCACCACCCAAACTCCCCCCTCACCCTTCTCCTTCTCCCTCCCAATCCTTTTTTTTCTTTTTTTTCTTTTTTTTTTTTTTTAACTCTCCACCTCTTCCTTCCTGCTCCTGCCGTTCCCTTATCGATCGAATCAATCGATGTGGGAATCCCACTTGCTGACGGAACTGAAAAGTTTTTGGGAGGTGTAGAGAGGGGTATTGATTTTCCTGCTGCTTCGCTCTCAGCGTTCACCCCTGCACAGGATCTCCGGTGACTGTTGTGGCTGGAAGTGTCTGCTGATCGACTGTCGGGAATGGTGACAGAACTTGAATTGTAGTAGTGTGTAGAGTCTGTTGATCAACTGTTTGAGAATTGATTGCCGTCAGCTGAAGTGACTGTCAATCAATGATCGGGTATTTCAGTGGTCTGGCGTATCAGTTGATCGACTATTAAAGCATTGTAGTTGTCTGATTTGTCTGTGGATCAGCTATTGGGCATTGTAGTAATCTGACGTGTCTGTTGATCAGATATTGGGCACTGCAGTAATCTGACCTGTCTGTGGATCAGCTATTGGGCACTGCAGTAATCTGACCTGTCTGTGGATCAGCTATTGGGCACTGCAGTAATCTGACCTGTCTGTGGATCAGCTATTGGGCATTGCAGAGAAGTCTGAAATGTCTGTTGATCATCAGCTGGGCATTGTAGCAGCCTGAAGTGTCTGTTGATCAACTGGCGGATATTGTCGTAATCTGAAAGGTCTGTTAATCAATTGACAGATGTTGTA
The DNA here is from genome assembly GCA_016801955.1 of Conus betulinus. Classification (NCBI taxonomy): domain Eukaryota; kingdom Metazoa; phylum Mollusca; class Gastropoda; order Neogastropoda; family Conidae; genus Conus; species Conus betulinus. The sequence goes on along the minus strand of JADBJO010014048.1, from coordinate 21,740 downwards.
GTAATCTGAAGGATCTGTTAATCAATTGCCAGATGTTATAGCAATCTGAAGGATCTGTTAATCAATTGACAGATGTTATAGTAATCTGAAGGATCTGTTAATCAATTGTTAGATGTTGTAGTAATCTGAAGGATCTGTTAATCAATTGCCGAATGTTGTAGTAATCTGAAGGATCTGTTAATCAATTGCTAGATGTTGTAGTAATCTGAAGGATCTGTTAATCAATGGCCGGATGTTGTAGTAATCTGAAGGATCTGTTAATCAATTGTCAGATGTTGTAGTAATCTGATGGGTCTGTTACTCAATTGACAGATGTAATCTGAAGGATCTGTTAATCAATTGACAGATGTTGTATTAATCTGAAGGATCTGTTAATCAATTTGGCAGATGTTATAGTAATCTGAAGGATCTGTTAATCAATTGCCAGATGTTGTAGTAATCTGAAGGATCTGTTAATCAATTGCCAGATGTTGTAGTAATCTGATGGGCCTGTAAATCAATTGCCAGATGTTGTAGTGATCTGAAAGGTCTGTTGATCAGTTATTGGACAATGTCACCTATGGCGTTGGAATTTGAAAGGGAGGGGGGGGGAGGAGGCAGAAGACCCCCCCCCCCCCCCCCCCCAACCCCTTCTATGAAAATATTGGTCAGGTTTGGCAGACTATCGTCTGCCTTCCTCTCCACAATGTTTGCAGCCAAAATATCTGTTGGCCTCTTATGGTGTGCCCCCCCCCCCCCCCCCCCCCCCCACTTCGTCCTGTCCCCCGCTTTTATAGGAAATAGAATGAGAGAGCATCTCCTCGAAAAATGGAAAGTGAGTCCCCCACAACTCTCCTTTTTTATGAAAATTTGGAAGAGTTCCTCCCTTACCCTCCACCCCCTATCCCACACCACCACCCCTTTTTATAAAACTTTTGAAGACTGCAGTGATGTTTTTGTCAGTTTCAGTTCAGGTTTCCCCCCTGTCTCCCCCCCCCCCCCCCCCCCCCCCCCCCCTCCTCTCACCCCTTGTCTTCACCTACCCCGTGCAAAGTGTCGTCCGATGCCACTGGTTATATACTAGCGCATGTCAGTACGCATTTCCATGGCAGAAAATATAGCTGAAAACGTCTCTGTCTCTCTCCTCTCTCCCCCCCCCCCCACTTTATCTCGTACTCTTCACTATAGACCAGTCGTCGACCACTCAGGGCCATGTTAAAGACAAAACCTCCTGAAAATACAATTTGAAGAAGAAGAAGAAGAAGAAAAATGAGAAGAGTACTATATCAGGTCAATGCTTTTATTTAACGTCTCTTCATCAAGGATGATGTTAGAAAACCAACAAATACAATCAACTATATCGTTTCTACTTAATAATTCCAACATACATCTGCACAAACTCAAGAAACAGACCGTGACATACATATCAGTGATTGTCAAGAGAGCGAAACCTCTCACAAAGGGCCTTAAGCGCTTTAGAGGAAAAGAATGCCGCATGTGGTGGAGAAATAGGTAATGGCCGATTAGCAGTAGCGCCTTCACCTAGCGCATACGCTCGAACTGTGTCAAGGAGGTTGAAGTGGTCAAGTGACAGATGGCACCTAAGGTAGTCAGGGCCCCTCCCGAGTTCGAACCTTCCCGATAGTGAAAGGGAGGAAAATTAACCACTAGGACCTCGGAGCATCGAGTGGGCGCTTAAGATGCAGTCAGCTGAAGTTGCTTTGTAAACAGACCTTGAACAGCAGGAGTCCTGGGCTTGTTCAGATGGTATTGCCGTGGGACACTGTGCTGATGCTTTGTCAGGCGGTTGAATGCGTGTGGACATTGTTGTCGTAGCTTTCTCTAGGATAATTACTGTGTTAAAGTGGCTTCCGGAGTCAACGGGAATTTTCGATATCCATTTGGTGCGAAGTAGTTGTTTGCTAAGCAATTTGGTAAGGATGTGTGAATGTTGATGTGTGGAAGAATGTAGCTAGAGGGGAATTCAGTGTACTTGTGAACAGGTGGTAGGGAAGTAACATGGACAAAGGCATGGCCCAAAGGGAAATCCTTTGTGTCCATTCCGATATAAACTGAGGGAGAACAACATTGGAAGAGAGAGGAGACACCACGAGAGAGAGAGAGAGAGAGAGAGAAGAACAGAGGAGAGAGAGGAGCGAAAAGTGAGCAGGGGGCTGAGTAGGGTCGAAAGAAACGTGATCTTGGAAACAGAAGTGAGAGCAAGGTCTTAGGGTAAAAGACAAGCTGAAAAAGAAAAGAGTGAGTTTTAAGCCCAGAGGTGGGTGAAAGAGACAAAGAAGATTTCTACGTCGAGTTCCCAGAGACGACCACGGAGAGCCAGTCCTGAAACCTAGTGCCAGTCAACCAAGGGCGTCACCATCACCCAGTGCTGAAGAAAACTTGAAGTGACTTGTTCGAGAACTGTGGTGTGGTGTGTGCAAGTGTGTGTGTGTGTGGAAACCTGACCAGGTAAAAAGCCTTTTGAGTTAAAATCGGGGATTAGGAAGTGTTGATAACATATGTTTTGATTATTCCATTTGTGTAAATGGATTTTTCATGTGTAATTATAAGTAGCATAGAAACTGTATTTCGTGTTCTCAGTCATGTTAGGAGAGAAACGAATGCGTGACATCCCATTCCCAGAGAGAGGCGAATGGCTGGTGGGTGCATGAGTGTGTGTATGCGTGTATGTATGAATGCAGAGATAACCTTGGTGTGTTAAGCCCGACTATTAATACATCAACTTGGCGCACTTAAGCAATACCATCGCGATTTCCCCCGTCCTGGACAGTGATGCATGGATGATCACCCTTCCTCCCCCCCCCTCCAAAAAAAAAAAAAAGCTTAATTTTGATATTTGTCAAGACTGACATTTTTCTCCTGTAAACTTCCTGTTAATACAAGACAGTCTACAGAAAGACAAAAATGATGCGCCGAAATATGCCTCCTACTGACACACGCAAATTCTTTATCAGTTCAAAAACTACTGTTGCTATGTGGTGTGAGCTGGGAGGTAATCAGTATGACTTTTCACACAAAATTTTCTTTTTGGAAACACAGAGTTCCAGATCTAAAAGTAGACCTGTTTCAGGCGAGCAAAATTGCAATGGACGTAGTGAATCATTTTCTGTACATTCCTGCGTTCCGAATTTAGCAAGACTGTTTTCTGATTACGCTTTAAATCACAGTGTGATGATTAACCGAGAGAAATCTATGCTTATACCTTAATGTCATAGACTGAATCTTTCCTGGCTACCGTCTCAGTTTGCAGTTACAAGACAACGGACTTGCAACCAGAGCAAAACAACAAAACATTAAAGAAAAATATTGGTATATTATATATGTGAGTTACAGCCATCAGAAGTGCATAAAAGTCTGCTGTGTTTAGTGAAAAGATTTTACAGAGATGGACATATTATCGTATATTTAGGCTTGGAAAGGAAGAATGCAGAACCATCAGTTCTATACATAAGTGAACGTCGGTATGAATTTTAAGGTGACTGGGACTGGAAACGAATAAGTGTTCTCTTGCATCTTTTGTTAGAATATCAGTGTTTCACTTTTTTTTTTCTTCTAAAACGTAATCTATTCGTAATTCAAACTCTCTACTCATTGTCCCATGAAGACATTTGAGATACATTAGGAGTCTCCGGAATTGATGCTATATCAGAACCACACCCTGATTACTGTTAAGAAATATTTCTTATTAGCAGACTATATGAATTGCGTTTGGTTCTACTGGGAAAAAAAGTCCCATAAGAATCCATGAACATTTCACCAGGGACTGAATTCCTGATAAACATGCCTCGTGCCACATATCTGGCCACTTCTACGCTCCCTGTTCACAAAAAGGTATAACATTCGCCGCTTTGTGTAACACTTGCACACTTAGGCGTGTACAGGGTGCTTAAGCTCAAACTTTAGAAAATGACATTAACGTCTGTTTGCCTGAGGTTAGTAAGGATCGTTTTTTTTTTTTTCCTGAGGGAAATCTGAATGGAGTTGTAAACAAAGGGGGAGCTAAACGGCAATTTTCAGACAATGAACGGAATACACACGGCATTGTTCTCCTTGTGAAGGCCAGCTGTTACGTTTAGGACATGTTGATGATGTTCCACCCTCCCCCTCGAACCCCCCCCCCCCCTCTCCTTTCCTCCACTGTACCCATTCCCTCTCCCGCCCCCCCCCCCCCCCCCCACCAGACTCAAGACCACAGTCTCTGTAGTCACGCCAGTCTTGTTTAGCCAGTCAACTCAGGGCTAGCCGGCGGTGAAGGAACCACAAAGTGTGTACATCTACAGGGCAGCACGTGACGGGGAGGGTAGAAGTGGGAGGTGGAGGATAAGGGGGGGGGGGGGGGAGGGGGGGGGGGGGAAAGGGGTATTTGAGGAAGGAAGTTAACTGAAGGCAGTGGAAGGTGTTCGTGGTGAAGAAAGCACGGCTGGAATGATGTGAAGGGAAGCAACAACAACAACAACAACAACAACAACAAAAAGGGAACGATCCGGAAGATGATGGTGTCCTCGGGATGTCGCCGTTCCTGTATTTACCTTTCCTTGCTACATTTCTTGATCGATAGGATGGAGAAGGAGGGACCAGTGATGGTGATCGATCGGATGGAGGAGGGACCAGTCATGGCGTCTTTCGCCTTCCCGGTGATCGATAGGGTGGAGAAGGAGGGACCAGTGATGATCGATAGGGTGCAGAAGGAGGGACCAGTGATGATCGATAGGATGGAGAAGGAGGGACCAGTGATGATCGATAGGGTGCATATGGAGGGACCGGTGATGATCGATAGGGCGGAGAAGCAGGGACCAATGATGATCGATAGGGTGGAGAAGGGAGGGACCGGTGATGATCGATAGGGCGGAGAAGGAGGGACCAGTGATGATCGATAGGGTGCAGAAGGAGGGACCAGTGATGATCGATAGGGTGCAGAAGGAGGGACCAGTGATGATCGATAGGGTGCAGAAGGAGGACCAGTGATGATCGATAGGGTGGAGAAGGAGGGACCAGTGATGATCGATAGGGTGCAGAAGGAGGGACCAGTGATGATCGATAGGATGGAGAAGGAGGGACCAGTGATGATCGATAGGGTGCATATGGAGGGACCGGTGATGATCGATAGGGCAGAGAAGCAGGGAGCAATGATGATCGATAGGGTGGAGAAGGAGGGACCAGTGATGATCGATAGGATGGAGAAGGAGGGACCAGTGATGATCGATAGGGTGGAGAAGGAGGGACCAGTGATGATCGATAGGGTGGAGAAGGAGGGACCAGTGATGATCGATAGGGTGCAGAAGGAGGGACCAGTGATGATCGATAGGATGGAGAAGGAGGGACCAGTGATGATCGATAGGGCGGAGAAGGAGGGACCAGTGATGGGCTGATCGATAGGGTGGAGAAGGAGGGACCAGTGATGATCGATAGGGTGGAGAAGGAGGGACCAGTGATGGCTGATCGATAGGGTGGAGAAGGAGGGACCAGTGATGATCGATAGGGTGGAGAAGGAGGGACCAGTGATGATCGATAGGGTGGAGAAGGAGGGACAGTGAGTGATGGCTGATCGATAGGGTGGAGAATGAGGGACCAGTTATGATCGATAGGGTGGAGAATGAGGGGACCAGTGATGGCTGATCGATAGGGTGGAGAATGAGGGACCAGTGATGGCTGATCGATAGGTTGGAGAAGGAGGACCAGTGATGATCGATAGGGTGGAGATGGAGGGACCAGTGTGGCGTCCTTTCACCTTGTCGGCCTCTCGTTTTGCTTGTGTGCTCACCTCCACATCACCCCCGCCCCCCTCTCTCTCTCTTTTTGTCTCCCTGTTTGTCTGTCCGTCTGTCTGGCTGGCTGCCTTTGTCTGTCTGTCTTGTCTGTCTGTCTGTCTCTCCGTTAGCTTGCGCACGCGCCTATCCACACTCATGTGTGTCTGACATAAAAACAAAACAAACAAAAACAAAAAACTATCATCCAACAATTTTGCCCCCAAAGAGTCTCCATTCTAAATTCTGCAGGTGCTTATCATCGGACAAAGGTAGGTTACCCTAAAAGCATTTATTTTTCGACTGTGGTTCTGGTTGTCTTGTATGGCGAGTCCAATGTGTCGTTTAAAAATATATGGTAGCATGCTAGCTTCGCAAGCAAAAATGTTAGCTGTCTTCCCAATTTTCCTGTTATTCAGATCGCAACTGTTGTGTTTAGGACAATTGCTGTGTTACCTGTTCTTCTTCTTCTTTTTTTTTTTTTTCACCAGGATCAAACTTTTTTCTCTCTCGTGAGGAAAACAGTTATTGTTATCACCCCTGAAGATTGCAGCTGTTTTTTTTTCTTCTCCTGTATTCGCGGGAAGAACGGTAATTGTCCTTGAGGTAAAAAAAATTAAAAAAAAAAAAAAAAAAAAAAAAAAAAAAAAAAAAAAAGCGAAAATGGAGAAAACAGTTGTGATTTCTAAGAACCACAGTTGTTTTCCCCATTCAAGCAGGCAGAATGCGTGGTAAGATCAGTGATATCAAGGCTCATGCGCTCAGTTGTCTAGGAAAATAGCGAATATAACTGTTTTTTTTTTTCCTGTTATCGACGTTCTCCTTAAGATAACACTCGTTTTTTTCCGAAGAAAACAGGGATCACAGTCCTTATCCTGAGCAAAATAGGGAACATAAATGTGATCTTCCAAAGACAAGAAAGATAATAACTGCTTTCCTTATTTGTCGCTGTTTTTTTCCACACGAATCACGGCTGTTTTTTCTCAGCAAATCAGC
>JADBJO010014048.1:0-10000 GCA_016801955.1 Conus betulinus | reverse complement strand
CACATAGCATGCACCTTCCCCGAAGATGGAGTATGGCTACCTTAATGCGGGATAAAAAATAAACAAACACAAAAAAACAATCATACATACAAAACTTCACTCCCTTTGTTGAGCAGATGGGATTAATACCTGCCTGTCTATACAGGGAGTGTCCGCAGGAGTATCAGCCTGCGTACGCAGAAGAAGTATTTAGCTTGAGTACAACAGTAGCAGTACGTGTATAGCCCTGCGTTTCTGCTGGCGTTCAGTCAACGGCCAGGCGATGGAGGAGAGAGGCACTGGCTGCGAGCGCGCAGTCTGCGTAGGGCAAGAGACACCGCTGTCTGAACGAATGCACTGCGGTACTCCTGGAATTCCAGCACCCAGCCAGCCAGCCAACAGATAGCGCTTTGACGAAGGTCGCCGATGCCGTGCGGAGCTTAAACGTACCCCCATCTAAGTTGCCTCCAGTATTTTTTCTTTATTTCATTTCATTTTGATATTTATTTTGTTTTGTGTTTGTTATGTTTTGTTTGTTTTTTATCTGATCTTATTTGATTATATTTTGTTTTGTTTCGTTTCATTCTATTTCATTTTTATTTTGGTGTGTATTATTTCGTTTGTCTAGTTCTTGTGTTAAAAGACAGTCCTCACTTCTGGTGGAAACAGGTGTGTGTGTTGTCAACAGATGGAATTGCGAGGATCTTGTTCGTTACGAATCGTGAGACAGTTCAAAGAATTAGGCAAATGGCGGAGCCTGACACATGCATTAATACGCATGAATGAACGTGGCGGAGGTCAAGCAAAACCAAACGATGAACTTGAAGCGGCTTGGTCCCGGATTCAGCGTTTTCCGTATAAAAATCCATTTCACCTTCGAAACAAAGCATCCATGTTGTCTCTTAGGGCTTGAAATCTGAGAGGAGCTGTTTTCTGATTGCATACATCCACCCCCACCCCCTGTTCTTACCCGGTAAAATAGTGATGTCCTGTGACTGGTGCTTTGATTAAATTTAAAAAAAATACAATTTACATACGAGAGTGTGTGTGTGTGTGTGTGTGTGTGCGTGTGTGTGTGTGTGTGTGTGTGTGGTGTGTGGTGTGTGGTGATGTGCGCGCTCGCGCGCGTCCGTGTGTGTGTGTGGTGTGAATGCATGTATGAGATAGAGTATATTAAAGCAGGAAGAATGGGGGGGGTGGGAAGCAGGGGGTGTGGGGGGGGGGTGGGGGGGGGGGGGGGGGGGGGTGGGTGGGGGGAGGGGGGGGGGGGGGGGACGGGGTGAAGGAAGCTATGGAAGAAAAGGATGTGAAGAGAAGGATGTAACAAATTAAGGACTTCTACCGTTGGTGTGCTCTCACATCATCCTGGGCACCAGCATAAAGAGTCTCTCTGTCTCTGTCTTGTCTGTCTCTCTGTCTTCTGGCTCTGTCCCCCCGTCTGTCTGTCTGTCACTGTCTCTGTCTCTGTCTGTCTCTCCTCTGTCTGTCTCTCTCTCCTCTCTCTCCTCTCTCTCGCGCTCTCTCTCTCCTCCCCTCTCTCTCTCCTCTCCGGGACCCCGGACGCCATCCTATTTATATAGAATCAAATATTCGCTGTATTAAAATATTGGCTAAGAATATCACATATGGACGAAAAGTTATGTTACCTCTAATAGCTTACAGGATGTTTTAAATCTAGATTCTAAAGGGCAAATAAACATGGGTCATGAATGTTCGTGAAATGTTATGTCAAAACGGGTTTGGTTTGTAGGGTTTAAATCAGGGATTGCCAGATGTGTAGAGATTCCTGAATGAAATCTCGTCAAAGATCGATTGATTGATTGTAGGTGGTAAAACTCGTGGGAAGATCTTTTGCAGCGAAGTGGAAAGATCTCCCCTGGTACAGTGTACTTTTAAATCCTCCTCCAGAAACTGTGAAAGCTGTTTGTCTATTACATTTAGACAGACACATCCATCGACATTTGACGACGTTGTTCGACTTAGGGGTGTCACTGATATTGACAATACGTCGCAAGCAATCAATATAAAAACATACGGTAACGATTTAACATGTCCAATATGTCCCACGTGCAAAGGAAGATCATTATACACTTTCACTTTGTTGTCCTGCCCTCAATGATCTTAGAAAAAGGATATATCCTCGTAAGTTTTAATGCAGCATCCTATGTCTTTTCCGTGCATTTTCTACTCATGTCAAATCATAATGAACCACATTAGGAAGAACCTATGTTTATATCTGTGTAAGTTTTCCAAAGACGCGCCAGGTTTTGACAACGGAACCTGAAGAACCTTGCTCATCTGTGTAACCACTTCACTGATCTATGGAGCAGTGTCCGCATGTCGGTCTTTGCTTTTTCTTACTTGACTTTGCTTCGCTCATTATTGTGTCACATTTGGTGGATTTATCTCCTTTCATATGGGGCTATGGTCTTTATTAAATAAAAACTCTGTTTCCGTTTCTCTCTCTCTCTCTCTCCCTCGTCTCTATCTCTCCTCTCTCTCCTCTCTCTCTCTCACTCTCACATCCACACACACACCAATACCTCACCACACACAACATACCACGCCACAACACACACACCACACATGCACACCACGCGCAGCACACACCACGGCGTGCCACACACAGCGCCACCACACTACACACACAACACACACATACACACACACACACACACATACATATACATACACAACACACCATACATACTACTCATATATATAGTATATATATAATATATATCATATATATATGTATATATATACATTATAATATATAGGGGGGGGGTTACAAGTGGGGGGGGGGGGGGGGGCGGCGTGGGGGGGGGGGGGGAGGGGGGTGGTGGGGCGTAGGGGGGGGGGCGTGGGAAGCAGATTGTTTCATTTTTTGATGTCATTTTATTTCCATTCCTTTCTTTTAGCTGTTCAGTATTACTTTTCAAGAAGAGACGTTAAAACCCTTAACACGAGACACACACACACACACACACACCACACATCAACACACACACCACACACACAACACACACACACACATACACACACACGCACACACACACTCACACACACACACTTTCTCTCTCCCTCTCACTCCATCCCTCCCCCCTTCCTTCCCCCCCCCCCCCTTTCCCCCCTTCCCCACTCTACAACACCAAACTAAAGGGGTAACACTTTACCAAGTTAGCGCACCGCCCAGCTCTTCCGTGCTGCGGTAGTTGGCGGCAGAACTGTCTAGATGTAAGGCCTGCAACAAGCACCCCCTCCTGCCCCCTCCCCTCACCCGGCCCCCTTCACCCGCCCCCCTTTCCTCCACCCCTCCCCCCTCCAACCAGCCCCCCCCCCCACCCCCCGCCCTTCCTTCCTTCAGCATCAGCCGAGCCCGTGAGGAGCGCGCCGATACGCCGATACCCCACCCCCAATTCGTGGCCGGGTTCGCCTACCCCCCCCCCCTCCCCCCCCCCCCTCTCTCTCTGACTCCCCTCCCTCTCTCCCTCCTCTCCGGTCTGTTTCTGTCTCTACTATGCTACTACGACAGACAACCACACCAGTTTGTGCACATGTGTATCCCCCGTACCCGCAGTCCTTTTCGTGGAGTTTCAACAACCATTCTACCAAGTTTCGTCATGGAAGAACGTTCATTAGTGTGTGGAGGGGGTCGTGCGTGTTTTTGGGGGAACCTGCTGACCATCTGAAGAGGAGAGGAGGTTGATGGTAGGGTTGGAGAGGCGGTGGGGGGGGGGAAGCCTTTTAGCTGGATTAGCAGAGGAAGGGGGGTAGAGTGTCCTCGCCCCTGCGCCTAGCTGCCGTCTGCCCTCATCGATCCACCGGCCGATTCCACCCTGCAGCCTCAAGTAGCAACGAACATCACCACCAACCACCTACGACCACACCATCACCCCACCACCACCACCACCACCACCCTCCTGTTTTCTTATCTTTGTCTGTGGTTCACGCGCTTGGCATCTTCCGAGGAATGAAGTGTTGTAGTGTGCGTGTGTGTCTCTCTGTGCTGTGTGTTGGTCTCTCAGGAGTGCAAGCGTTCAGAGTAGGATTTTTTTTTCTGTCCGTGTTTATACTTCTTGTATTTTTTTTGGTTATCCCTCCCCCCCCCCGCCCCCCCCCCCCCCCCCCCCTTCCCCCCCCCCCCAGCCTCCTTTCCTGCCCCCTTCGAGAGATCCATCCTTTTACCCTTGCTCAAGGTGGAGAGAACCACTGGTAAAACAGTCTGCATGCTTCTCGTCCAGCGAGATTTGTGGGTGGGAAGAGAGATAGTGGCGGAGAGAGAAAAAAAAAAAAGGCCGGATGCTCTACGGGGTGGATTCTCTACTGTGGCCTACACCCATGGGCCGGACGTTCCTCGCGGTTTCCATACTTGGTATGGTGGCATATATCATTTTTGGTGGTGTTTTCTCTTCTCTTAATTTACTTTTATTTCTTTTTTTTGTTTTTCTTCCCACCTCCCATCCAACTTTGACCGACAGAACGCAGTGTAGTGACGGGTGCCCGGTCGAGTTGTGCATGCATGTAGGATTAATCCGAGGGGGTGGGGTGGTGGGGGGTGGGGGAGGTGTGGGGGGTGGGGGGGTCATGTGCAGCTGCCCTTGTGGATGCCCACTTCGGCGCAATGCAATCACGAAGCAACTGCTCCCTCGATCCGGGCCTGTACCCCTGGTGGCTTATTGATTAGAGGCATGCGTGGGGCCCCTGGCAGTAACAGTAAAAAAAACCCATGGCGCCGTGATTTTAGTCACAGTCAAAGTAACCCCCCCCTAACCGCCCAAACCTCCCCCCCCGCCAGACCTCACCACCCCCCCCCTACCCCACCCACCCCGTAACCCCCCGCGACCGCCCCCACCCCCTCCCCCGAACCCCCCCCCCCACCCCCCCCCCCCAGACCCCCGCCCACACCCAGAGCCCACCAAGACCCCACCGCCCCCAACCCCCCCCCCCCCCCCCCCCCCCTCACCCCCACACCCCTCCCCCCGCTCCCCCGCCCTCCGTCCGCCCCTTCTTCCCTCTCCTCCTCTTAGGTTCCTTCTTTTCCCTTTATCTGCTTCGCAGTATTCGCTCCACTGAGATGAACAAGTATTTTCTGTCCTCAGTGTGGCTGCAACTAATGTAGGTTTCTCTCGAAATTATTACTGCCAGTCAGACAAATTATAGGGGGAACACAAAGGGAATCGTTTAGACTGTGTGCTTTTGTTTTGTTGTGTGCATTTCGTTTTGCCCCTTATAATCAACGGGACGAAATAGGTGACAGAAATGTGACAACATTAGCACTGATTGTTGACTTTTTGTCTTGCTGTTTACTTTGTGTCTTGCTGATCACCCATGAATAATGACAAGAATGGATTGGTTCATTGCATACTCTGTCCCTTTAGTTTGGGTCTCCTGACTTCATGCAACTTCATACAGAAGCCACTTGTCCATATACGACGGCAATCCCGATGTTCACCCTCTATAAACTACTGTAAACTGTAACTATAGATATTTTTTTGCCCCCCCAACGGTTATCACGGAACAGGACCAAAATTTAATGTGAATTCCCCGTAAACAGTTCCCCGATGTTTGTATGGTTTACTCATATTTTTTTTTTTTTGGTTAACCGTGTCCCACACAACCGAATGCAAGCCAGACGATTGAAGTTCTAACTCTACCGACAGCAACCGTTACATTTTCCTAGGCCTTCTTATTGAAATTGACAAAGCGTAACACAGTTTCATAACTGACTGTTGAAAATACTCTATGTATTATCAATACTAGAATACTGTTTCCGCTGTTTCAAGCCCTTCTTTTCGTTATGCCCCTCCGCTGCTCATTCATTTTGCCCATCGCTCCCAGAGGAGCATAGGCCACACCTCGAACGCCCCTTCGTCCGCCCGCCGTCGCCACCTACCTCTGTTCTGTGGCTGTTCTGGTCAATGCCAGTCCCATTGGTCCATATTTGCTTAAGCACCACTCAGTGGTCTCGCCTCGCTCCAGTTGCGGAGGTGTTTTCAAACGGAAGCCCTAGAGGACAATAAAGCGTGTCCAAATGTTTGGGCCTGACTTCACATCGTATTCAGAATTTGTTTTCTAATGTAATGCGATCGTAACAACAACGTCTGATTCTACCCTCTAACATTAAAGAATGCGAAATGCGCTTAGCTATATTTCCATTCATCGTGTAAAGTCTTGATTCGTTGACATGACGGTCCAGGAACGATAACTCCTTTTTAATCTCTACATCTTTTTAATTTGGAGGTCATTCGCAGAAGAATCAAAGGACATGGCACTCCCTAAAATGACGAAACAACATTCATGAAAGCTTTGAGTCATCTTGCGATAGGCCACAGACTGACCGACGGACAGACAGGCAAGAACAGGACTGAAACCCACCACCCCCCCCCCCCCACTCCATACCCCCACCCCCCACCTTTTGCAAGGAGACAGAGCCTAATTTTTCTCAGTAGTGCTGCAAGGAACCAGTCATCTTTGATGATACCATGAATGAAAAAAAAAAAAGTAATCAAACATTATCACCACCGTTCAGCTCAACATGAAACATCTTTCGCCATATTCCAAACGGCGCACTGGACAATACAAGAGAAGACTGATTACATTAATAACAACGCCTAACAATGTTTCAATCTACACGCATGATGACGGAAAATTTAAGTGGGGAATATAATGCGTGCGCCAACAAAACGTTCACAAAATCAAACGTTTTCTGCCATTTTCCTTGTATGTATTTAGTTCTTTTGGTCTCAGTGGACGAAACCAATCCATCCCTGCCCTTTGCCTGTCCAGGCTGACCTCGAGCTAACACACTGAAACACGTCTCTGGCTGGGAACATTGGGTTCCCCTCAGGATTGACTGAAACTTGACTCGCTCTAGTGTTCCTTTGGAACTGTCCGCACAATTACTGAAAGATGCCCTCTGGCTGCGAAGGCAGTTTGGTGTTTCCCCAGCAGGCCGCCCTAAAAGTTACTTGAGAATTTCGGGATCAGGTCTCTGTCTCTCTGTTCTACTCTGAGTTTAGGCCTGAAATTCTGTCGTTTTAAAAAAACAATTAAAAAATTCAAAAAAAAAGAAAAAAATAAAAAAAAAAAATAAAAAAAAAAAGCAAAAAAAAAAAAATCGCGTTTTTCCAGGACTGCAAGCATTGATTCCCTACTCTTCTTCCTTCTTCCTCTTGTTATTAGTTCTTCAGTATGTTTATATATCTAACTCATCATCCATCCGCTCTCCATACTATGTATGTATGGTATGTATGTCTGTAGTATTATGTCATGTATGTATTATGTAGTTCTGTATTATGTATGTGTTGTATGTAGGATGTAGATGTATCTCTCTCTCTATCTATCTGTCTTGTGTCCTTCCACTGATGAGTCCTGATCAGCGAGCGAAAGGCCTCTCTGGACTGGCGATACAAATGGTTCTGGGTTCAAGACAGGCTAGTCCTCGCCTTCCACAATAGCTGCTAGTGAAGGATTTTATAGTTATATTCCTTAATACCCCTCTCTTTTTGGTTTCCTATTTCTACACCCCCTCCCCCCCCTCAACCCCCCACCCACGCCCCCCCCCTAGGGGGCCCCTACCTCTTTTTTTTTTTTTTTTCCAAAATCGAGAGCATTGACCGTCAAAAATGGAAGAAGTGTGGCTAAAAAAGTGAGTACCCATTATTGCCCACAATATTGCACATCTCTACATACCATTGTCTCATACTTGCCCAGTCCCAGAGACTGGAGCATTTTGGGGTGGTGATTCACTTACGTCCGTTCCTGACGGGATTGGATTACCCTGGCGTCTGGAAATTATCTGGAGCAGTTTACAGGAAGTGTCTTAGATCACCTAGAGTTCCTGATAGATCCCTCAACAGTGTTGTTTTTTTTCTTTTTTTTTTTTTTCATGACAAGCGGGTTACATTCAGATCCAAGAGACCGCCAATAACCGAAACTCTCTTGTGTCTTTTGTGAATACCAGGCGAAACGGTGAATTGTTTGATGAACTTGTGGGAACTGTAACAGCGTGATTTAGTCTGGATCACGACATAGTAACTGTAGCATATCGAAGAAAAACGTAATCTGGCTGTGCGAGCTGCTTTCTATTTGCCCTTGACAACCACACACCAGTACCCCTTCTCCTCCTATTGAACCACTCACTGCCTCCATCTCCACAGAGCACATCCAACAGCCGGTCCCCAGGGCCACACGGCCGCAGAGCCTCCCGGTGCGGCCAGTTTGTACCGAGTTCGAGCCAGCCTCAGCTGGCGAAAGTCGCTGTCGGAACGCGTTCAACAAAAAACCTTCGATCAAAGCTGGAGTCTGGGGCTTATTCTAGCCGGCATCCCCGCTGTCCACAACGGCCATGAGTCCCCCAGCCCTCCTCAAGACAAAGAACCCCGCTCCCCAGGCAAGGAGTGTGCTCCCAAAACCGATAGACAAGCCGAAATTTCCTCTTCGTCGGGAAGGACGATGACAACGCGCTAGGGGAGAGGTCTTGCTTCGGCTCTTCTCACAGCAGTGGGTAGCGGGTAAAGACCCGCTCAGAAATCATTTCCGCTTCCTTTCACTTGCCCCATCACGCCCACAATCCTCCTCCCCTCGCCGTCTTCCACTCAACGTCCTTCCTCCCCGTTGGGGGGAACAGCCTTCGCACAGTCAGCATCTGTCTTCCACCGCATCGTCTGGCTCACACATCGTCCACAACGTCCACAAAGAGGGCAGTTTTGCGCCCGTCATGCCCAACCTTGCTTCGACGGCCCACAACCTCGCCACTAACCCACACTACCTACCCACGCTTCCTTCCACCTCCTCGTCCTAAACCTTTTTTACCACTTCTTCAAAGAAAGCGAGTACGTGGCCGTAAATTTGAAGATAAAGCTTCCAAGACATTACCTCCACCATTACCCACCAAGATCCTCAACCACACCCAAACCCCACCACCATCACCCCAAGCCACCACCATCCATCGTCCTCTTCCCAACCTCGTTCTCGTCTCCCAAGGCAGGACGTGGCCAGCAAGTTTAACGATAAAACTTCCCAAGACCCAATCACCACCTTCCACCACCACCACCTACCACCACCATCACTACGGGCAACATCTTCCATAAAGCCACTTTCCATCCCCACAGCGGACGTCTTCCTTTGCCAAAATCGGCGCGGAGAAAAAATCCCTTAGTGTCGTCGCTGTCTGGGAAATCGAGAGTCGAGACTCCAAAGACACCAGCCGCCACCCACTACACACCAACACCACCCCGCCGGCCGCCCCAGCCCCATCCCACCCACCCACCGATAGCAACCACGGATGGCAAACCACCTCCACGCCCCCACCACCCGGCTCCAGTCCAAGAAGATCTCAGGTGGCGCCTCTCTCCCTGTCCATCGACCAGACCTCCAACGCAAAGCCAAAGACCAGTTTGGGCTTCCGCTCCAGTCCTTCACCATCCCCCGCGACAGCAAGCGCACCTCCACACGTGTGAGAAACGTGGTCACTGCGGGGGCAATGACGTCAAAAAGACTTGGCAAGGACCAGAAAACGAAAGGGCGGACGGGAAGGCGGCAGTGAGAGATCTGTAGCCTAGAGTTCTGCAAGCATGCTAGTCCCATCTCCCGTTGAAAGAACCTCTCCCCGTCCCCCCGCCCACCCCGGCACACGGACAAACCTCCTCTGCAAGCCCAGACCCCGATCACCAAGCGTCCACGAGCCCTTTCAAGTTCTCCCGCTCTCCTTCCCCGGCTGAAGGTCGGCCTTCTGTCCACCGCTCTCCCTCGTCCCCGACCTCCACAAACAGACAGCTGGTCTGACCCTCATCCGGGAGCAAACCCGCACCAGAGACCCCCCCCCCCCCCAACCCCCACCCTCCAGCAAAAAGAGCGTCCGCCTTTCCACTCAAAAGAGTCGCTCACCGGCGGGGCTCTAAAGACCCTCCTCTCCTCCGTGGACAGAGATCCTCAAGGCAAGGAACGGATCTAAGGGACCTGAGAGGAAGAACTCGGGTAACCTGGATGGAGCTGTGTCCGAGAAGGCCGAGGTGCC
>JADBJO010014047.1:34616-49543 GCA_016801955.1 Conus betulinus | reverse complement strand
TATGTATGAAGCTGAGGGGGGTGTGTCCCCCGAGTGTGTGTGATATATGACATGTTATAAGTTAGCGAGAAGGAAGACAACTGCGCTCTCGTTCACCGCTCTCAAGCAAGGTACAACACCAAGGAGAGGCCTGAGACTCAGGAGAAGTGTGAACTCTGTGGACTCACGAGGAGACCACGAGAGCGAGACCCATAGGCCAGAATCGCAGCAGCTCTCTGAGACAGGGAACAGAGGTGTCTGTGACTGTGACGAGATCCGACGGGGGGAAAGGCCAACCCCAAAATCTCGTGAAGGTTTGGGTCTGCCCTGCTTGTAGTGTTTGTCTGGGACATGCAACCAGTAGGAATTTTGGAGACTGTCGCCAAGCGTTCCTAGATTCCCGTCGTCCGTGTGACTTCCGTGAATCTCCGGTGAAGGAACTTTGGGTGTCGGGTGTAAGAGAGGAGTCGGCGGCAGTGCCCTGAGATTCCTGTGCGTGACACACTCCCAGTCAGGCGTGACCCACGGTGAAGTGTCGGTGTGTCGGCAGTACGTAGGAGACCCCCCACAGGACGGTCCAGTGGGCGGAGTGACCAGAGACATGGGCAAAGTTTAATAGGCCCAGTGTACTGCCGAGGCTCCAGCGAGGGAGCCGAAGTGGGGGACATCCCTGGCGGACGTCCGGCGCCGACGACAACCTGAGAGACTGAGTGGGGGGCGAAGTGCGGCCCCGACGGGAAACCGGCACCCGGCTGAGACTCCAGGGACCAACAAGTGGGCAGGGGTAGGCCAGCAGAAACTTGGAGGTCAACCCCTCGCCTTCATCCTCAGGTGCGAGGGTGTAAAGTCCGTGCCAGCAAGGACAACGCGACGACAGTAAGCAGCAAGAAGTGGGACGGCGCCCCCACAGACATTGAGAACTGTGTGAGGTTATAGGGTCCAGCGGACTACAAAGAGCCAAATCTAAAGCACTATAACTATAAAATAAGTTTACCTCTTTCAAAAAAGAAAAAATAAGATCCACTGAAATCTCACGAAAAAGAACTGAACTGATAAATCACTGGTGGAAAAGAACTTCTCTCTGATACACATCAAATCAGCACATTCAGTCAAAAAATGATGAACACTGAAAAAGCTGTCACATGCAACACACCATGGAGGGTCTTCCCTTCTGAGTATCCAACTGTGCGTTATATAGCTGTGCCCAATATGTAACCGTGACAAAACCGATTCCTTACGGTTACGTACAATCGATGGGAAAGGGTTGATTAAATCTGGGCAAATTTTAAACAATTTGTTATGAATTTGGCTAGACCATTCACTCTGCCACAGTTCACGACCATACAAGCTAGATTTATGACGAAGATCTGAGTGAGGAACAAACTGCACAGGCCTCCTAGAAAGACTTGCACCGAGAGCTTGTTTGGCTGCTTTGTCTACCACGGAGTTACCATAGATTCCCATGTGGCTGGGGACCCAACAGAAAACTATATGCTTTCCCGAAGAGACAAGCTGAGTATGAAGATCATGATATCCGCCAAAACTGGATGTGAAACTTCTCTTGTCGATAAAGCCGACAGTGCCGACAATGAATCCGATAAAATAAGGAAATCGTTCTGATCTGACCTGGACACCGCACTGAGAGCCAGATTTAAAGCCTTCAGTTCAGCAGTATAAACAGATGACCAATCTCGCAATCTTAACAAGGTGGGCTCCTGAAAATTGCTATCACACACAATGGCCGCTGCAGCCCTCTCATCTTTTTAGAACCATCTGTAAAAATCTTGGTAAAATCTTTATAAGTTCACATTGCTCAAGATAAAGTTGTTTATATGCAGCACTCGAGGTGACCTCCTTTCGAAATTGAGTTAAGTAAATTAATCTCTGGATTGGCTATTTTCCAGGGAGGTACATCAGTCTGTAATGGACCATCATCAACAGTATCAAGGTCAATGCCAGCTGCCCTGAAGTGGGGCAAAATACGGATACCCAGTGGAGGAATCTCATTTGGCTTTAAGTCATATTTGGCTCTAAAAGGTGGGTTCATGACAATATCATAGGCAGGGTTTTCTGGACTAGCCCTCAGTTTCAGATAATAGTTCATGGAAAGACACAATCTCCTTAGCTCCAAAGGGGGTTCTCCAGATTCAACATACAGACTCTCTTTTGGAGATGTGCGAAATGCTCCCAAAGCAATCCGCAGTCCTTGATGATGAATTGGATCAAGAGCTTTGAGATAAGACTTTCGTGTGCGGATCCATATACCACACAACCATAATCTAGCTTTGGTCTCACCCAAAGCCCGATATAATCGCAACAAAGTTCGCCTGTCCGCACCCCAATCAGTGTGACCAAATAAACCTTTAAAAAACATTCAAACCTGACTGGCAAGATTGTTTTAATGTACTTAATGTGAGGCAAAAAGGAAAGCCTACTATCAAAAAAAACCCCCAAAAAATTTCACTTGTTTGGAAACTTTAATTACCTGACCATTGAGACAGATAGCTGTTCTAAGACCTGAGATCTTTTCCTATGGAAATGAATACACTCTGTCTTATAGCTGAAACTTAAATCCATTTTCAGTGACCACTGCTGAACACGATTAACACACAACTGAAGTTGACGCTCAGCTGCGGCCAAGGTTTTCCCTTGGCAGAGATAGAGAAATCATCAACAAACAATGACTTATCAATCCCAGACTTTACTGACTGAACGATATTATTAATCTTGAGATTGAACAGGAGCGGAGAAAGGATGCTACCCTGAGGGACACATCTCCTGCTCCTGCTCAAAAGGATCTGAGAAGGTAGAATGAAGTCTAACACTGAAATGCCTGTTAGACAAAAAAATAGCAATAAACATTGGTAAATTACCTTTGAAATCAAGTGCCTTCAAGTCCTGAAGAATTCCATACCTCCATTGTGTCATACGCTTTTTCTAAATCAAAAAGAATAGAAACTACATGTTCTCCATTAATCAAAGCATTCCTGATAAAAGACTCGTATCGAACCAGGTGATCAGTAGTACTGCGGGTTGTTCCGAAATCCACACTGGGAAACATCCAATGCCCCAAGACACTCTAACTGCCATAACAATCGAGAATATACCCATTCTCTCCATAGTTTTACATAAGCAACTGGTAAGAGCTATAGGACGATAGTTGTTAGGATCCGAATGATCTTTCCCTGGTTTAGGAATAGGAACAACAACCGCCTCTCTCCAAGATTGTGGAAAATATCCTGAACACCAAAATGATTAAACAGTGACAACAACACCTTTAAAACCCTCAGCTGGCAAATGTTGAATAAATTGATAATGAATGTCATCTGGTCCAGGGGCTGAGTTGTTGGCTTTCAAAATGGCGTCCTTACTCATCCATGCTGAAAACGCAGTTATAATCCTCAGAACTATCTGGCACGAAAGAACAAGATTTTGACTCCGCAGATCTTTTGATACGCTGGAATTCCTTGCAATAATGATCAGCTGACGAATTGTGGTGAATAGTAGCAGCTAACAAGTTAGCAACCTCCTTTTTATTTGTAATAATTGATCCGTTTACTTGCAAACTTTTAATAACTGATGTAGCTGACTTTCCCTTAATCTTACGGATTAATTTCCAGACTTTCCTTGAATTGACCTTAAAAGATAGATTTGAACAAAATTTTTCCAAGATTCTTTCTTCTTGGTTTTAAAAGTGTACCGACACTTAGCCCTACATGCCTGATGTTTAACTTTGTTTCCACCATAGGAAATCTAGCAAAAAGTCTTTGAGCACTCTTTCTCTTACCCTTCAAAGTTTTGCACTCTTTATCATACCAAGGGGTCTTAACATCATTAGGTTTATCACGGGACTTGGGAATAGCTTCGTTAGCACTCTCTACAATCACTTTAGTGAACTGCAAAACAGGATCATCATAACTCTGCAACAGATTCAAAGGCATTCTACTTAAAATCTGTTGCTGATAAAGACTCCAATCTGCAGAGCGGAGCTTCCATGTTTCCCGAGGGGACTCCTGCAATTGCTTCGTAAAATAAATAAAAATCGGAAAGTGATCACTCCCGCTTAGGTCCGAATGAACTTGCCACTCTAAGTCCAAAAATAAGGAAGGATCACAAATAGACAAATCCAAGTGAGTCAAGGAACCAGAAGGAGAACAAAAGGTCGGTGAGCCTGAATTCAGAAGACAGAGATCATGATCCGATATAAAATCCTCAAGAACTTTCCCTTGGGAATTAGTACAGTTACTTCCCCACTGTGGAGAATGACCATTCAAGTCACCTAATAAAAGAAATGGACGAGGGAGTTGAGAAATTAAACCATCCAACTGACTCTTTGAAATCACAAAAGATGGAGACAGATACAAACAGCATATCGTAACTGCCTTGTTTAACGAGATACGAGCAGCCACTGCCTCCAGATCCGTCTGAAAGTGGAATATCCGTATAAAGTACCGAATTATGAATATAAAGCGAAACACCTCTCCTTGAAAAGTCTGCAGAAGCTGGCTTGTGTATGCAGGAGAAAGAAACAGTAATCTCATGCTTCTTACTTGCAGTTAAAAGGGTTTCCTGAAGAGCAATTATCAAAGATCTATACTCTGCCAACAATAGCTCAAGGTCCCGACCATTTGCTTTAACTCCCCTTATGTTCCACTGGAGTATGTCCATGTAAGGTTATTAAAAGAATATCTATCAGCCCTCTTCCCCAGAAACTTCACTATCCATCAAAGAACTAAAACGGTTCTTCAAGACAAGATCAGAAGCCGATGCTCCTGATAAATTTCTAAGTTGTTTGTTGCCATGCTTGGAGTTTGCTCTTACTGGACTGAAACCTGCTGCACCAAATATCTGACTTCGAGATTTTCCCCTAAGAGGATCTCTGGAGTCCGAAAAGGACGCTCCTCACTGCGTGCCTGTCTCGTATTGCTGTTGTTGACTTGTGAGCGAGGGGACAACTCTTTCCTCCGATCCTTCACCCCTGACCTCTGGTCCACAGTACTTTGTACAACTGAAACACCTCTTCCCTCACCAGCAGGGACAGAAGCCTGTTGTACATTGCTGGTCGGAACACTATTGCATTTCTGAGTCAAAAACCTCAACTGATTGCTCAAGTGTAGTAAGCCGATCCAAAACCGATGACAACAATTCTGTCAATTTCTTCTCCAGAGCAGTGAATGGAGCTGCTCCCAGATCATCACCCGATGACGGTTCGCAGAATCGTTGACCACCTTCTGTGCATAAGTAGAAGTCGAAGGAGTCCTAGCTTCCACTAATCTTCTAGCCTCAGTAAAGGAACATTTTCTCTCAATCTTTACTTTCTGAATCTCGCATTCCTTTTTCCACACTGGGCAACTTTTTGAATTTGCTGGATGGTCACCCTTACAATTGACACAGTAACAGCACTGACACAAGATTCCTCATGCTTCTTCTGCCCACAATCACGACAAACCTCCTGACCCCGACAAGCTCGGCTGGAATGCCCAAAGCGTTGGCACTTGAAACATCGCAAAGGAGATGGCACAAAAGGCGTAACTTTCACTCGGATATAACCCACTTTGACGAACTCCGGAGGAGATGACATAGCATAGCAAAAGTCAAGAATAGCGTGTTGGTTTCAATTAAGTCACTTCCTTTAGAGATTTTAACTCTATGGACCTGCAGAACACCCTGGCTTTCCATCTCAGTCCGAATTTCCGATTCAGCAACTCCAGCCAAGTCAGCACATCTGATTACCCCTTTCGAGTAGTTGAGAAAGGGGTGAATGGAAACCTTAACTGTGATATCCATGAGCCGAGAACCATCCCTTTTCAGTAGCAACCGAGACGCCGCTTCCGTAGCACAGTTAACAAGGTAGCTACCAGATCGGAGTCTCTTAATCATTTTGAATCCTGTGGACGAGACTCCCTCAAACCACTTGCAAACAGCGAACGGAGAAATCCGAGCAATGGATTCTTTGGGGTCTTTTGCTTCCACTAAAAGGAAGCTTGGCCATGCGTTTTGATACCCTTTCTCTTTTGCCACTTCCCTTATCTCATTATCTGAATCTGAATCTCTATTCGTAATCTCGTCCATACACTTGCCATGTCCATCATCGTTTCTTCTCTTTTTGTTTGGAGGTATTTGTTTAGAATTCATAATAAGGGGAAAAACTTTCACCTCCCCTACTCCCCACCCGCCATCGAGTGCCCACAAAGGCGATGCCCCTAAGCAATCCTCTAGCAAAGGGAAACACCAGGGTTATAGCGAAGGTATACACTGCGTGACACGCGCTCCACCCCATTCACCAGGCTCATGACCAACTGTCGAGAACGAACAGGAGGCCACTCACCTGGCTTCCGGAGCAAGCAACGTGCCACACAGTTTGACCCATGCCATGCCCACACTGTGGAGGCGACCGATTGACAGCATTGGGCCCATGCTGCCCCCGTCTAGGGAAAGGCCGGGCCAAGTGGCGTGTTGAGGGGCGCAGATCCCACTCCGGTCCCTCTCAACCACCAGGACACCATTCTCCCCCGACACGGGTCGCACCGCACGGTCAACACGGTGGAGCAAGAGGTCACAGAGAAAACAGAGAAAGTGCTATAGAAGACTTGTGATGAAAAGGAAAAGAATAGGATAACGACCATAAAGGCAGAAGATAGACGAAAACAGAAAACTGCAGATTATTAAGGAGAATGTTGAAAGAGAAATGCAGGTGAAAGAAAGAACATGGGTAGACAGAAAAAAAAAAAAAAAAAAAAACAGAGAAAAAGAAAGCCCACCTAAAACAAAGTCCCACCCTCAAGGGTATTTGTATGTGTCAGCAGAATTCGGATTTGCTAGTTCTGATTACGTTGTGGGCTTCCTACTATTGTGTCAGTCTGAGTCTGATACTCCGGAAAGGATAGCAGTGATATGGCTTTTTGTCTTTCAAAGAAAAAGATTTGTATGAGGAATGGTAACATATTTTCATAATTGTTTTATGAAGGAAGCACATAAAGTGTGAACAAAACTCAGGTTCTACAACTTCTGCACGAAGAGGCCATATTAGGGCTTAATGTATTAACTCTAGAAAAATATGAAAATCGAAAAAGCAGCACACACACACACACACACACACGCGCGCGCACGCGCGCGCGCGCGCGCACGCACGCACGCACGCACGCAGACACACACACACACACACGTGCTCGAGCGCTCTCTCTCTCTCTCTCTCTCTCTCTCTCTCTCTCTCTCTCTCTCTCTGTCTTTCTCTGTGTGTCTCTTTCTCACACAGATGCATGCACGCGCGCGCGCGCTCACACACACACACACACACACACACACACACACACACACCACACACATGGACAGGCTATATTCGGATAGTGACACAAAGTTCACCCACATGGTATGGATAGATAACCATCATGTTATCACACACAGCTTGGTTTTGGTGATAGAGGTGGGATATCACGCCAAGAAATTGAGAACTGGAAGAGGCTGCATACAGTGTGATTTTAACAACACAGCTGTCTGCTTCTGATGTGTGCATACACACTGTGTAATATATATCGTTTTTTTGTCATCCAAGGATATTCATCACTCTGTCTTTGAAGGGAAGCCAGAATCATATTTCTTGAGTTCTATTTTGCTGTTGTGTTTGTTTCTTCTTTTTAAGCAGAGCTCAACGCGCTGGAAAGAGGAGTAAGTGTTGTCTCTTCACGTTTTTGTTTTCATCGTAAGAGACAGACTGCTTGTCACGGGACGCTAAGCCGGACATTAAAAAAAAAACAACCCCCCACAACTAACCCACTAAACAGACAACACGCCACACAAGAACTAACAACAAAACACAAAATTCTATTCACAACAAAACAATCAATGAGCGGAGTCTCCTATGAATACAGATCCCAGCCTGCAAACACACAGTTCCTACGGCCAAGGCAGCCACAATGAATTATTTTACCCCTTATCCAACTACAGTGTGCAGAGTTCCTTAGGCCATCAGTATGTTACACATAGCATAATATAAGTCAACCCTTTTCATGACCACAACTTTTCTCCACCCCCCAAAAGCAACAACAACAACAACAACAACAAACATTCAACATGCATCCTTCCTGTACGCACACCCAAACCCAATGTCTTAAGGTGTTATATCGCCACAAAAAAAAAAAAAAAAAAAAAAAACTCAACACAAAAGGAATACAGGCCACACGACGACGACCTTGACAGTCTCACGACGGCGACGGCGACGATGTCCAGACGAATCTGCTTGCCGAAGGCGCGGATGACACAGGTGATGGTGACATTCGGAGCTTCCACACTATCAGTGGCATTCGCAGTCTCTGCCAATACAACGGCGACAGCGATGACTGCCACCAACAACAGTGACAACTCACACCCACGGCGGCGACGACGCACATCAATGGCGGCGATCACGGAGAGAGGTGTCGGCGATACGGGGAATCAGCAGCGGCGGCGACAACAGCAACGACGCCACCAGCAACGGCGATAAACAGCCACGTCGACACAGCAACAGCGCCAGCAGCAACAGCGACACCAGCAATGGTGCCAGCAGCAACAGTAGCACCTCAACGGCACCAGCAGCAACGGCGCCAGCAGCGACGACGCGCCAGCAACAAAGACGCCTGCAGCAACGGCGACAGCAGCAACGGCGCCAGCAGCAACGGCTCCAGCAGCAATGGCGACGCTAATGGCCAGACTGTGAAGACCCGACGGGATGGGGAGGAAGGGAAAAGGGATGTAGCCTTGGAAAAAAGGGAAAGACTGGGACAACAGTCGGGCACAGCAGGATGGGGAGTGCAGGTGGGGTAACTGCAGGCACCTGCCACGATCTCCGGACAGTCAGGGACAGGAATGCCCCGACTAAAACGGCCCTGCACTGCCTGGTGTACCGGGTCACAGGATGGTGGGAATGCGCCCTCACCTGCACTTGAGATGGGCTGTTACCCTCCAACCGTGGATATGCATAACTACATACATCACTAATGTAACCCCTTAGTTCGCCCCTTCCCAGGATTTCCTTTTCGCGCCCACACAGCCTATTAGCTCTATAAGCGAGTTACATCTATCACCATCTCACTTTGTTTATACCACCAAGTTACACTCCTCCTTGCGTTGCAGCATACACAAGGCTACTTCATAATACACCTTCCAACACACACATTCTCAGTCATATTGTAACGTCACAACCAATATGTCTCGATTCCAAAGAAAACCAACGGGACATAACGACTATACCTCCGCACCAATCACCCAAGGCATGAACATTCTCCCACAAATCGCCCGCAATGTAGGAACAATCTTAACCTATATTATTGAATTAGGGTACCACCCTATATAAAACCGCGCTGCTCGACACTAGTACCTTCTTCATACAACTACACAATACTTATCCTTTCCAGTAACTTCCATGACACGGCACAATCATAACCTCTACAGCACCCAGTGGCAACACACCCTGTCTATATTCTTCTCGAAAGCATTTCCATACGAACCCCCTGACACGAATAAGTACTAAATCAATGCTAACACCAGATCGAACCAATGACAACTATTTATATTTTCGTTCAAAACTTCATAATCAAATTTTCTTCTTTTCTATTTTCCTTTTACACTGTTTACACCTCTCAACACAACCCGCTGGTCAAAACCCACCAACAACACACTTTTTCTCAGCTTGCTTCGTTTTAGTCTTTATTTTTCCCCATTTTTTCATTTTCTATTTCCCAAAGAAAAAACTCGAAATTGATTCAAATCATGAGCTCATATTATTTACACCTTTGTACAAGTTGACAAATGTGCACAAGACAACGCTATACTCAACTAACACGACACTATTATCACCTTAATAAACTCAACATACCTGTTACAACACAAAACGACGACAACTGCGGCTGACCACCCCAGCACCTGAACCTCAGGGTCGCAGCACACCGAAACACCGATACCTGCTCGACCAAGAGCAAAACGCTCACGAGGGTCGGCTCACCATATTGACCGAAGTCAGACTCACAGCACAAACGCTGGCACCAGAGCGAGAGCCGAACTGCTCCTCACCAAGGATCTTGACCGAAGTGCTAGCCACCTGGCCCCACCAAACTTTAATGCTTGATGACTCAGCACTCACTCCTTTGCTGAGTTTTGAACTCTACACAAACCGCACGAGAAACGGGACTCCACACAGACCACACGAAACAGAACAGGAGACAGTAGGCTAAACCCCCTCTCTCCCCACACACTTATCCTTTCCCTGCCTGTGCATGGTAGCACACGCACACCCAATATATGAATGGAACGTACAGGTATCTAACACCTCCCACATCCTTCCTGAACCCAACAACTACCATATATGGCCCGGTAAGCCTACACCCCATCGTGGAATAATGCTACAGATAGGTACAGAGACGTCGGCGCGTCTGTATGATTTCCACACTGAGATCGGTGACAATACCCCCCTGCCAAAGATTTTAACCACAAACTTGTTTTTGTTAAAATCAACAGATCACAACTACACCGATCCACCTGTTAACCCTCCTGCAAAAGTCTCACATCGCTCGACCTGCTGAAACCCTAGCGTGATACCCAACGAAATCTTCCCTCCAATGCACTCAGCATCCCAGTCACCTCGACTCCCAGAACTACAGCATGTAACCCCTCAATATCGGGCTTAAGTAATCAGCCGCGACATTCTCACGATCTGGGATTGCCCTGCACTGTGAACTGAAAGGGCTGAAGCTGCAATGCCCATCTAGTGGTCCTTCCACTGGCAGACTTCATCCTCTCTAAATACTGAAGAGGCGAGTCGTCTGTCTGTACCACAAAACGGCGCCCCATACAAGTAGGATTGAAACTTTTGGATACCCCACACCATGGCCAAGCACTCCTTCTCCAATGTGGGGTAGTTCAGTTTCGCCTTGTTCAGTTCCATGACCGACATCGTCTCCACCTCGTCCGGGCCCAGTGCGTCCCCCTCCAGGGACCCCGCCGACCCTGCGCTGTGCTGGCTGGCGCTGCAGCAGTCCGAGGTGCCCCCTTGTCCACTGTGCTCTGACACGCCAGACAAGACTGGCAGTAACGACGGATATCAGCGCACATCTCTGGCCAGTAAAAGTTTCCGAACACCCGATCCTTGGTCTTTGCTGCTCCCAGGTGACCAGACATCGGAATGTCATGCCCCAGAGTCATCACAGACACACGTAACTCAACGGGTACGCACACCTGGGTGACGTTTTCCCGTGGCCCCTGATACCTCCTCATCAACACTCCAGCCTTCCTGAAGTATTGGACCTGTCCGTACTTCGTCTGGAAACGGTGCCCTGCTGGCAAGCCTCTCTCGCCTTACTGAGCGTGCCATCCTTGTCCTGCAACTGGGTCAACTTCTCTGGTGTGACATCCAACACAGTCTCCTTCACCGGTAGAGGAAGCACCCCTTGCTGTTCTCTCTTCCTCTGGGCCCTGGTCACTACAGCACTGACCAATGTGGGGTCAGCATACACGGGAACTCTCGTCCATCCCGAATCTCCTTCCTTCCTGGCAAAGTTCCCTATCAGCACCTCCTCCATAACCAGCTGACCATAACCAATACCTCTGTCCTGCCCTGGATAAACGGGGTGACAACATCCACGACGGCCACTGGCAACAAGCTCTGGCACCTAGACGACGCCAAGACCACCGGTACCGACTCTCCTGTGTAAGCATCTCTCGAGACAAGCCTCTCAGCAACGACGGTATATCCTGCTCCTCTGTCGCGTAATGCATTGGCAGGAACCCCATTGACCGTAACCACACACCGAGGGGGTTGTACTCTTGGTTAGCACAAGGGCCACATAAGGTGGGCAGTGCCTGACCCGTGCTCTCCCTCCTACTCCAGACAGCGTGTAACCCACTAGATTCTGGACACCTCCTAGCAACATGCCCGGGCTTCCTGCAATTGTAACACACCAGCAAAGACCTCGGGTTTTGCGGACTATTCCTCTTCCCGCCATTTCTTGACTGGCTGGGCGTCTGACTTGGCGGTGGGTTTCCTCCTTGACTTCCCTTGGGTCCATCAGCTGGATCCTCTCCTCGGGGCTGAACCGATTTAGCCTCCCTGCCCAGGCGTTTGGCCTCGGCCAGTACAGTGGCTTCTCTAGCTACCTCATCTGCCGTCTGAGGACATGTCCACTTCACCTCCACCGTGAACTCTGGATTAAGGAGCTGGAAGAATTGCTCCTGTAGGATCAGATCCTTGACATCCTCCGCATCATTCTCATCCTTCCCTGCTGCTGTGCACCACAAGGAAAACCAGCGCCTCATTTTTGCTAGCAGCTGACCAAAAGTCTCAGCAGCATCCTTCTTCACCGACCGAAACTTCTTCCTATAGGCCTCGGCGTCCAGGCGAAAGTGCTTAAACAAAGCGCTTTTAACCGCTGTATAGGAACCCAACTCCTCCGCACGGAGTCGCAGGACCGCTTCCCTTGCCTTCCCTCGAAGTAATGCGATCAGACGGGTGGGCCACGACGTCTGGGACCATTTGCACAGCTCAGCGACTCGCTCAGAGTGTGCTATAAACGCATCCACATCGTCTCCATCACCTAAAGGATCTAGGTGGACATGCTTGGTCTCTTCATCCTCGATGAAACGCTCACGGTACGTTGCCTCGCCTACGACCTGAAGCTCTCTCAAAGTGAACTCCCTCTTCCTGGCCTCCCTTTCTTCCCTGATCCAACCGCCTCTGTCAAATCCTCTCTTCCTCCTCCCTCTCTTTTCGCCTAGCTGCCTCCGCCACCTTCAGGTCCAGCTCAAACTCTCGGGCTCCTCTCTCTTCTTCACGGACTATCCTCTCCTCTTTATCCTTCTGCTGCTGTCGAACTCTCGCCTCCTCACGGGCCATCCTCTCTTCCTCATCCCTCTGTTGCTGTCGAATCCTCTCTTCCTCATCCTTCTGTTGCAGCCTAGCCATCTGCTGCTCAGTAGCTTCTCTCTCTGTTCAACCTTGACCGAGTCAGAAACAAACCGAGCCAAAGCATCCCCTGCCAATCCCATTTCGGAACCTATCCTCCCAAACTGGCGATACAGCTCAGTCACATCCATATCAGCCCTTCCTGATACCGCGCCCCTAGCGCCCTTCTCATGCCTGACTTCCTGAGCTGCCATGACGTCCCCTGGTTTGTATTGCGGGTTAGCCCGTGTGTGACGAGGCATGACATACCGACCCTACCGTCACCACAACAACAACAATCCAACACCCTAAAGTCAACCGACCAACCTGGCCCACCTCCGCCGGCTCCAGCTCTTCAAAGAGAGACTGTCCCTCAAATGTATGGGCAAAACTCCAATCAGCCACACCTGACACCTCACAGTAGATTCTACGTTCCTCAACCACAGCGGACAACCAAGCGAACACTTTCCTCCCGCTATCCAACCCCTGGGAAAAAAAACTGGGTACTTTGCTAGTCATCACCCTGGATAACCAACCGACCGCTGCACTAAATCTCTGGACCAAAACGTCTTTTTTATCTTTTATTTTTTATTTTATTTTTTTTTAACTGACACTAAGCACCACTATCAAAACACACAGTACCATCACTTACTACCACATTAAGTGCCCTGTCCTACGCCTGGAAAACATATTGCCAGACAGGTACACTAACGTACCTACCTCCCTGTATAGGGGTACGCGCCCTCCCACCTCCCACTAACTACCAAGCACACGACACAGACACGGACTAAGACACCCCCCTTCTGACCCTGCCTATACTACCTTTCACCTACACAACACAAACTCCCAAGGGGTACCCCGCATCTCCACCATATTGTCACGGGACGCTAAGCCGGACATTAAAAAAACAACCCCCACAAAATTCTATTCACAACAAAACAAATCAATGAGCGGAGTCTCCTATAAGTACAGACCCCAGCCTGCTAACACACAGTTCCTACGGCCAAGGCAGCCACAATGAATTATTTTACCCCTTATCCAACTACAGTGTGCAGAGTTCCTTAGGCCATCAGTATGTTACACATAGCAATATAAGTCAACCCTTTTCATGACCACAACTTTTCTCCACCCCCCAAAAAAACAACAACAACAACAACCCAAACTATACTAACTTCATATTACAATATTCATTTTGCATATACTTCACTGTGCACGTTCATCCCTTCAGTCACACCTTTTTATTCAACATGCATCCTTCCTGTACGCACACCCAAACCCAATGTCTTCAGGTGTTATATCGCCACAAAAAAAAAAAAAAAAAAAAAAAAAAAAAACACAAAAGAAAAACAGGCCACACGACGACGACCTTGACAGTCTCACGACGGCGACGGCGACGATGTCCAGACGAATCTGCCTGCCGAAGGCGCGGATGACACAGGTGATGGTGACATCGGGAGCTTCCACACTATCAGTGGCATTCGCAGTCTCTGCCAACACAACGGCGACAGCGACGACTGCCACCAACACCAGTGACAACTCACACCCCACGGCGGCGACGACGCACATCAATGGCGGCGATCACGGAGAGAGGTGTCGGCGATACGGGGAATCAGCAGCGGCGGCGACAACAACAAACGACGCCACCAGCAACGGCGATAAACAGCCACGGCGACACAGCAACAGCGCCAGCAGCAACAGCGACACCAGCAATGGTGCCAGCAGCAACAGTAGCACCTCAACGGCACCAGCAGCAACGGCGCCAGCAGCGACGACGCGCCAGCAACAAAGACGCCTGCAGCAACGGCGACAGCAGCAGCAGCAACGGCGCCAGCAGCAACGGCTCCAGCAGCAATGGCGACGCTAATGGCCAGACTGTGAAGACCCGACGGGATGGGGAGGAAGGGAAAAGGGATGTAGCCTTGGAAAAAGGGAAAGACTGGGACAACAGTCGGGCACAGCAGGATGGGGAGTGCAGGTGGGGTAACCGCAGGCACCTGCCACGATCTCCGGACAGTCAGGGACAGGAATGCCCCGACTAAAA
>JADBJO010014047.1:14616-24616 GCA_016801955.1 Conus betulinus | reverse complement strand
GTGTGTGTGTCTCTGCTTCCTATTGCTGTTGCTTTTTCTTTTTTTTTTTTTACTCCACTTGTGTTCTGTACTACATTTATTCCTTCTTGTTCTTTCTTCTATCCATCCCATTTTTCATCCTTCCTTCCTTCGTTTCGTCCCTCTTTCCCTCCTTCTTTCTCTGATGAAGAACTGACAACAGCGTGTAAACATATTAAAAGTGCAACATGGACAAGAGATAGATGTTTCTCAATCAAAGTTTCTCTCAATCAAATTGTTTACTCAACTTTGCAACACCTCAAGAATTATAAATGGGCCTTCATTTTCGGTGACAGACCTGATAATACCCCAGCTCCAACCCTGCCTCCTCTGTAATATCCCCCCCCCCCCCCCATCACTTCATCCCCACCTTCAAGCAAAAAGCAATACAAACTCAGACGAAGCAATCTACATTGACAGCAAAAGAACAAGCAGCTGAGGACAACTAAAGTACATTTATCAAACAAACAAAAAGCACACCCATCTCCTAATGTCCAGAAATCCTGAGGATCTAACTGTTTGCATCCATTACATCCAGCACTGGATGTCATTTAGGATCACCTCCCCTTCATTATGAGCATAGTTTCCCCTTCACTACGTTTGAAGCAGCACTGGCTGCTGGCGGGTTGCTTGTCCTTAAAAGGCTACACCAGACATCACGTTTGTATCACAATAGTTCTTTCAGTAATGGGGTTTCTTGTCCTTAAAAGGCTACCAGACATCACGTTTGTATCACAATTAGTTCTTTCAGTAATGGGGTTTCTTGTCCTTAAAAGGCTACACCAGACATCACGTTTGTATCACAATAGATCTTTCAGTAATGGGGTTTCTTGTCATTAAAAGGCTACACCAGACATCACGTTTGTATCACAATAGTTCTTTCAGTAATGGGTCGCTTGTCATTAAAAGGCTACACCAGACATCACGTTTGTATCACAAACAGTTCTTTCAGTAATGGGTCGCTTGTCATTAAAAGGCTACACCAGACATCA
The DNA here is from genome assembly GCA_016801955.1 of Conus betulinus. Taxonomy (NCBI): domain Eukaryota; kingdom Metazoa; phylum Mollusca; class Gastropoda; order Neogastropoda; family Conidae; genus Conus; species Conus betulinus. The sequence continues at coordinate 23,606 of JADBJO010014047.1, read as the reverse complement.
CGTTTGTATCACAATAGTTCTTTCGGTAATGGGTCGCTTGTCATTAAAAAAAAAAATCCAGACATCACATTTGTATGACAGTAGTTCTTTCGGTCATGGTTCCATGAACGTTTCATGAATGAACGTATATTCGCATCACGGGGTGCTAACCTCCATATTGTTAAAAAAAAACAGTGAAGTTATAAATGCATTTTAATGTGATCAGGCCGTAACCAAAGTGGTGACGATGTCGATGCTTTGTGTGTGTGTGTGTGTGTGTGTGTGTGTGTGTGTGTGTGTGTGTGTGTGTGTGTGTGTGTGTGTGTGTGTGTGTGTGTGTGTTTTATGAGCGTTTTTGTTGTTTTCAGTTTTGTTGTGGTAATTGTTGTTATCATTGTTTTGTTTATTTATTTTTGTTGATATTGCTGATTTGTTTGTTCTTGCTTTCTGTGTTTGTGGTTTCCAACCAATTTTCTAGCAAGATATATATCATTCCCGTACTCTCTGTGGTCCCTACTCCCCCCCCCCCCCCCCCTCTCTCTCTCTCTCTCTCTCTCTCTCTCTCTCTCTCTCTCTCTCTCTCTCTCTCTCCATTTTTTACAGGGCTGGTGGAAGAACAATCCTGAAATCCAGTAGAACTGACTTCACTTTTTCTGTATTTCTGAAAGGGCAAAAGCTCAAACGAAAATGACTTCTCATATGTTACTACACATTGCGATTATATTCTTGTTTTTTAGCCTATTTATCTGAATGTTCTGTTTTTAATTTAAAAAGGTGTTCATTTTTTTTTTGTTTGTTTGTTTGTTTGTTTGTTTGTTTGCAAGACTGTTTCTGACATAATATATATCTTACACTTTACCCAGATTTTTGGAATATCCCAGAATCAATGCACAACTAAAGTCACATTGTTATTGTATCTTTGTCCGTCCTCAATAACAGATACATTAACAGGTACATAAACAGTTTGTTCAGAAAAGAAACATTTACTCCAGAAAGCATGCTAAACCCCATCAGACAACTACCATTCAATCCCCCAGTGTGTGGGAGGCCAAACCTCATCAGACAATCACCATTCAATCCCCCAGTGTGTGGGAGGCCAAACCTCATCAGACAATCACCATTCAATTCCCCAGTGTATGGCAGGCTAAATCTCACCAGACAATCACCATTCAATCCCCAGTGTGAAGGAGGCCAAACCTCATTCAATCCCCAGTGTGTGGGAGGCCAAATCTCATTCAATCCCCAGTGTGAGGGAGGCCAAACCTCATCAGACAATTACCATTCATTCCCCCAGTGTGTGGAGGCCAAACCTCATCAGACATCACCATTCAATTCCCCAGTGTGAGGGAGGCCAAACCTCATCAGACAATCACCATTCAATCCCCCAGTGTGAGGGAGGCTAAACCTCATCAGACAATCACCATTCAATCCCCCAGTGTGAGGGAGGCCAAACCTCATCAGACAATCACCATTCATTCCCCCAGTGTGTGGGAGGCCAGGACTGTCCACAGTCCAGTCAGACTGTAGCACTTTCAGTCTCAGGGAGGAAAGCCCTGGGATGCAAATGTGGACGTGTGTAACAATTCCATGGAACACTATGGCTATTCTCGCCTGCAATCGAGCGACGTCCGTTGACCTTTCACTGGGTCTATATCTGGCAGCCAGAGAGGCAAATCAAAGGCAGCCCTCAGTTAATTAGGCCCAGTCCTTGCCCGCCACACTTAAGTGTGGGCAGAGAGGGACCGAGCGGTAGAAGTGAGTTGAAAAAACTTTCGTATTGATCACTCGTGTGAAGACAGATCTCTAGCTTCGCATAATGAAGCAGGAAACAGAACAGTCAATTCACCTAAGGGTAGGTCCTCAGCTCCATATGACTCCGAAAAAAAATGCAATTATGAACAATAAAAAACAACATCGTTCACCACTTGCTGATACCCCCAAACAGATAAAAACAACTAAAACTCTCTCTCTCTCTCTCTCTCTCTCTCTCTCTCTCTCTCTCTCTCTCTCTCTCTCTCTCTCTCTTCTCTCTCTTCTTCTCTTCTTCTTCTTCTTCTTCTTCTTCTTCTTCTTTGTGAAAGTAACCAAACAAAACATCAAACACTGATAGCGATTTCAACACTAAGGCAACATGACCGTATCCATGATGTTGTACTTTATGAAAAGAAAATACGGCGTAAGTGCAGGATTTCAGACGGGGGGGATGCCAATATTCGATTCTCATTAAATGACAGTATTCCCGCAACAAATCAGTGATGGCTGCAATTTGTACTTCAATTCTATCGAGAAAGTACAGCACTTTACGAGCTGTCTGAAATGCATAACATGGAAAACCGGCCAAATCACACTGTGTCCTCTTTTAGTATACAGTTTATTCCTCTAACATTGCCGACTTTTTGTCCTCCTTCCTGTTTACCAGCCTGTCTCTGTGTCCTTGGTGTTCCTGTCATGAGTAGCATGGCTACAAATCACATCTCTTTATGAAAGTTGAAAAAAATGTGTGTGTGTGTGTGTGTGTGTGTGTGTGTGTGTGTGTGTGTGTGTGTGTGTGTGTGTGTGTGTGTGTGTGTGTGTGTGTGTGTGTGCGTACTGCGTGCTTGCGTGAGTGTGCGCTCGCGTGTGTGCGTGTGTAAAAACAAGTAAAATCAAACAACTGTACGAAAAAGACCACGAAACAGCAATTATAGGATTGAGCCAACTGGGCTTAACATAAGAATTCGTACAACCATTAAGAGAGACATGGTATCCCGGAATATGCACTTTGAAGCATCCTTTCTAAATTCTGACAAATCGGAATCAAAGTAGGGGCAAAAAGTATAGAACGTGTGGTGTGTGTGTGTGTGTGTGTGTGTGTGTGTGTGTGTGTGTGTGTGTGTGTGTGTGTGTGTGTGTGTGTGTGTGTGTGCGCGCGCGCGCTCTCTCTTGGGTGTGTGCGTGTGCATGCGCTTGGGAGTGTGCGTGTGTGGGTGCATGTGAGTATGGGCTTGTGTGTGTGTGTGTGTGTGTGTGTGTGTGTGTGTGTGTGTGTGTGTGTGTGTGTGTGTGTGTGTGTGTGTGTGTATGTGTGTGTGTGCGCGCGAGCGCACTGTTAGAGTGATACAGGCACCAGCCCATTTCTGAACATTGTTAGAGTGATACAGGCACCAGCCCATCTCTCAACACTGTGAGAGAGATACAGGCACCAGCCCATCTCTCAACACTGTGATTAGAGTGATACAGGCACCAGCCCATCTCTGAACACTGTTAGAGTGATACAGACACCAGCCCATCTCTCAACACTGTTAGAGTGATACAGGCACCAGCCCATCTCTTAATACTGTTAGAGAGATAGAGTGATACAGGAGAGATACAGGCACCAGCCCATCTCTGAACACTGTTAGAGTGATACAGGCACCAGCCCATCTCTCAACACTGTTAGAGTGATACAGGCACCAGCCCATGTTAGAGTGATACAGGCACCAGCCCATCTCTCAACACTGTTAGAGTGATACAGGCACCAGCCCATCTCTGCCTGCTTGCTGTAGAGTGCAGTGAGGTTAAGGCAGTGTCTGCTTTCAGTGTCATGATGTGATAGGTCTAAAGAAATCAGCTTCATCGCTACGCTGCCTGGATTTTCACGATGTATTAAAACTGTCAGTGAACTTTGGGTCTAATGTTGTACTTAAGAACCCTGTGTACTGAAAGGTGATCATTGACTTTCTGTAGTTAGTTAAGGATAGCATTAAATATATGTATTGGCACAGGACATTCATTCAAATTGTTTGGGAACGCTCGCGGATTTAATGAATGAAAAGTGTCTGTCTGAATTTATTATGCAGATAGCCGAATCATTAGCAACAATCGGATTTAACAAAACTATGCATGTGTATAATGGATTAATTTAATTGTATTATTTGCTGAACACTATTGATACTAGTGCACACACACACACACACACACACACACACACACACACACACACACACACACACACACACACACACACACACACACACACACACACACACACACACACACACACACACACACACACACACACACACACACACACACACACAGTGAGTATATGAGTTACAGAGCGAAGAGATTGAGTTGGGAGTCCACTCTCAGTCAACCAAGCAGCTGATCATGATCAAGCTCACGGTGCCATATGAGAACAGAATGGGAGGCAGCTCAAATCTACAAGACTGAAAAGTATGCTGATCTGGCAAACAGCCTGAGGAGAGAAGGCTTTGCTGAGGGCGCTGTGTTTTGTTTTCAGGTCTTTCCAGAGTTTTTTCTAAGCAGAAATTGGAGCTAGGGGGTTTGTAGAACGTCTGCATACAGCCCTCATGAAACAGCTCTCAGTTGCAGGGAGGGAAAAAAATCAGAACCCTGAAAGCAATGGCAGAAGCGGCAGAGAGGTGTTCAAGCTGGATGTGGTCAAGGAGGAACAAAAGTGAACTTCATAAGACTTAACTTTCCTACAAATATCAGGTGTCCAAGTGGCTCAGTGGTTAGTGCGCGAGTCATTTAGTGGAAAATGAGCATGTCCAGAGGGCGATGGGTTCGAATCCCAGCCATGGCTCGTCCCAAGATGGGGGGGAAAAAGGGGCAGCAGAGGAACATCCGGAGTCATGAACCAGATTTGGCCCAAACCCCCTAGAGTGTCAGGAGATAAGGGCCGAAACACTTGCTTGAAGGGGCTTCTCTTCTGAGGACTCTCTGCTGCCACGCTCTCCATGAGTTTCTTTCTACTGATGCATGGGTAAAACCATTGACTTCCGGGAATAGGCCGGAGGAGGACGTCCGGGAAAGACCGGAGGACACTGGGAAAGACCAGAACCAAGGGCTCTGTGGGCTGGCTCCCCACTTTGCCTTCAACATGTGGCTACTAAAAACAAAAAGAAAAAAAGATGCTTCCAGGCTTCACCGAAAGGGGGAGAGAATGATGAATCCATCGGTGCTCAACCAATCACGACTGAAAATCCCAAACGGACTATGAACATGGACCAAATGGAATACCCATGTGTCTGTGGAAAGCGTTTCGCTACCACCCGTGGCATGAAGATCCACAGAACAAAGATGGGGTGTGTGAAGACTCATCTCAATGAGCAGCAGCGCACTGCATCAGCAGATAAGACGTCGGAAGACCAAGGCCAGGATTTAAACCACAGTGCCAAGGACATCCACGCTGTTGGTTCGGATGAGGAATTTGCACAGGCCCTCGATGCCAGACGCCTGAAACTCAACCTGCCACGAGCAAACGAGACTGAAGATTGGGAAAAACTGGATGCAAAAATCGTCCAAAGACTTGATGCACTGATAGGGAAAAAAGCACCCTGGAACACAAACTAGCCACATATGAGGACATATCCAGACGCCACGAAGAGATGGACAAGATCAGGGTCCAAAAGAAAAACCTCAAGAAGCAAATGAAGACCGCACTGCCAGCTGAAAAACAAGGCTTAAAAAAACTCTGGAAAGACCTGAAAACAAAACACAGCGCCCTCAGCAAAGCGGAATCTGCGAGGAAGAGGAAGAGCAAAAAGAAGAAGACACAAGAGCGCTTCTTCAGAGACCCCTTCCAATTTGCCAGAACTCTGTTTGAGCAGCCAAAAATCTGGGACCCTAAGTGTGGACAAAGGAGTTCTTGAGCAGCAACTGAGGAAAACATACTCTGACTCACAGAGCAAAGCACCAGTCGACATTCAAGGTCGGTGTGGCCAACCAACCCTGAGGGACAGTCAATGACAAGCCTCCAACGTTGGCGGAAATTAAGAAGGTGGTCGACAAAGCCAGAGCCAAATCATCACAAGGGCCAAATGGAATACCTTACCAGCTGTACAAGAAATGTCCCAAGGGGCTGGAGTGGCTCCACAGGCTGCTGCGATCAGCTTGGAGAAATCAGAAGATCAGCAGACAGTGGATGACGGCAGATGGTGTGTACATCCCCAAAGAGCAAAACTCAAGTGACAGTTCAGGCCAATATCACTACTGAACGTCGAAGGGAAAATCTTCTTCTCAGTCATGGCAGCGAGGCTGACCAAGTACCTCATGGAAAACAAGTACTTGGATGTGTCAGTCCAGAAAGGTGGTATCCCAGGCGTGGCTGGCTGTGTAGAACACGCCACAATGATCTGGGACGCAATCCAAAGAGCAAAAACAGAAAAGAGAGACCTGGACGTAGTGTGGCTTGATCTGGCAAACGCATATGGATCTGTACCCCATGAGATGATACAGTTGGCTCTTGAGATGTACCATGTGCCAAAGAACATCCGCGACATGCTCAAGAAGTACTTCAATGACTTCTCAATGCGGTTCTCTACCAAGGAGTACACAACAGATTGGATCAACTTGGAAGTGGGCATTGCAATGGGCTGTGCAATTTCCCAATACTGTTCGTGTTGGCAATGGAAGTCATCTTGAAAGCAGCAACAAGCAACGCAAGACAAACAGACCTTGGCGATGGATACAAGATGCCCCCTCTCAAGGCCTTCATGGATGACACTACAGTGATTTCATCCAGAGAAGACGAGACACGTCATGTGTTGGAGAGGCTGGACGACATAGTTGCTTCATCCAGAATGAAGTTCAAGCCAAAGAAATCACGGAGTCTCTCACTGAGTAAAGGAAAAGTGGCCGAATCTGTGGTCTTCAGTGTTGCCAACCAGGCCATTCCAACAGTCACAGAAGAGCCAGTCAAGAGCCTTGGAAGATGGTATGATGATACGCTGAAAGACACACACAGAGCAAAAGAAACCAAACAGATGTCGGAAGAAGGCTTGGAGACCATTGGCCAGTGTGGGCTCCCTGGCAAATACAAGGTCTGGTGTCTGCAGTTCATGCTGATACCAAAGCTTCTATGGCCTCTGATGATATACGACATCTGCACCAGCATAGTGGAGGCAATGGAATCCAAAATCAACAAATTCACAAGGAAATGGCTTGCCACCCTGTCTGACTGACATAGCGCTGTACTGTCGCCAAGCAAAGCTGAAACTACCACTGAAATCCATCCTGGAGGAATACAAAGCGGACTAAGGAGACAAGGTGCTGGAGACTCAGCAATCAAGCCCCAAGCAATCAAGCCCCAGCTGAAGACAGGCAGAAAATGGAAAGTTCAAGAGGCGATGGATTCTGCAAAAGAAAGTCTCAAGATCAGAGAAATAACAGGACACACACAGACCAACAGACAAGGACTGGGGTGACCAAAACTGAATGGTGGTCAAAGGCCAAAGGAAAAGCCAAAAGAGACATGATGATTAGGAGATGAGAAAAGAAGACCAAAAAAGACTCCAAAAAGCAGTCCAGCAGAGCCAGCAAGGGCAATGGACAATGTGGGAGAATGCACTCCAAAGAAGTCTCACTTGGAATGACATTTGGCACATAGCCCCTCTCAGGATCAGCTTCATTCTCAGATCTGCATATGACCTTCTGCCCTCAAATGCACACCTGGTGAAGTGGGAAAAACAGACGATCCTTCATGCCCCCTCTGCCATGAAAAACAAATAGTGGAGCATGTCCTAAGCTCATGTAAAGTAGCCCTGGCTCAAGGAAAGTACACATGGAAACACAACCAAGTGCTCAAAGAGACTGTACAAGTAGTCTGGGCTAGTACCAACACCACAAAAGGGAAAATCAGGACTCCAAAAGCACCCGCAACATTCTTCAAGACAGGAGGCAGCGAATCATGGCCAAGAACAACAGTGCCACTCGGAACATGCAGGCAGAGTCTGCTGGACGGGGCAGATGACTGGGAGTGCACTGCAGACCTCCCAGAATGGAAGTCACCCAGAGATCATCAGCAAGAGTGGCATGAGACCAGACATAGTAGTCCACTCTCAGTCAACCAAGCAGCTGATCATGATCGAGCTCACGGTGCCATATGAGAACAGAATGGAGGCAGCTCAAATCTACAAGACTGAAAAGTATGCTGATCTGGCAAACAGCCTGAGGAGAGAAGGCTATCAGGTCAAAGTCCTCACTGCAGAAATTGGAGCTAGGGGGTTTGTAGGAATGTCTGCATACAGCCTCATGAAACAGCTCTCAGTTGCAGGAAGGGAAAAAAACCAGAGCCCTGAAAGCAATGGCAGAAGCAGCAGAGAGGTGTTCAAGCTGGATGTGTCAAGGAGGAACAAAAAAGTGAACTTCATAAGGCTTAACTTTCCTACAAATATCAGGTGTCCCAGTGGCTCAGTGGTTAGTGCGCGAGTCATTTAGTGGAAAATGAGCATGTCCAGAGGGTCATAAGTTTCGAGTCCCAGCCATGGCTCGTCCCAAGATGGGGAAAAAAGGGGGCAGCAGAGGGACATCCGGAGTCATGAACCGGATTTGGCCCAACCCCCCTAGAGTGTCAGGAGATAAGGGCCGAAAACACTTGCTTGAAGGAGGCTTGTCTTCTGAGGACTCTCTGCTGCCACGCTCTCCGCGAGTTTCTTTCTACCGGGGAGAGAGAGAGAGAGAGAGAGAGAGAGAGAGAGAGAGAGAGAGAGAGAGAGAGAGAGAGAGAGAGAGAGAGAGAGAGAGAGACAGAGAGAGAGAGAGAGAGAGACAGAGAGAGAGAGAGAGAGAGAGAGAGAGAGAGAGAGTCTCTGTGCGTCGGTGAACGGACTGAGTGTGTGCGTGCGTGCATGCGCGCGCTTTGCGTGCGTGCATGCGTGCGTGTGTGTGTGTGTGTGTGTGTGTGTGTGTGTGTGTGTGTGTGTGTGCGCGCGCGCGCGCGTGCGTGCGTGCACGCAGTAAATCGCAAAAGCAATATTAGCGGGAGACAACTGTTGCAAGTGAGGTTTCAAAACGGAGTGACTGAGAGCGGAAAAATGAAGCACAATTTAGAAAGAACTTTGTCGCCCCTGCACACTTTGTCGCCGGCGACAAACTGTGCTGCATGCTTTGTCGCCGACGACAAAGTGTGCTGCACAGTTTGTCGTCCCAGCCATGAGAAATATCCACAAGTTTGCACACTTTGTCGCCCCTTGCACACTTTGTCGTCACTTTTCATATGTGACATTGCTGCACACTTTGTCGCCCCT
>JADBJO010014047.1:0-14026 GCA_016801955.1 Conus betulinus | reverse complement strand
CGCTGCAGACGAAACAACTTGGATGATCTTCTCTTAAATGTAGGACATATGTTGACTACGGGTCAAGGATGATGCCGACATTTTTTTTGTTTATTTATCTATTTTTATTTATTTTATAGAATAAACAGTTAAATAATGGTTATAACGGCGAATAACGATTTTTCTTCTTTACCAAATGTCTCAGAAACTACTTGACCGATTTTAAAGCGGTTTGGACGAATTTGTGTCAAATCAAGGCCTTCTTTCAGGCAATGGGATATGATTGTGACAATTCGTTAATACCTGTTATAAACCGTTGAAATATCAAGAAAACATATTTCACTATTTTCACAGAAAACTGATCGTTCTGAAAATTGATAGGTATCTTAAATATGGGTGAAGGCCGATGCCGACAATTTATTTTTCGACGATCTTCGCCGACTTCCGCAATAACGACCATAAATGTTTTTTTTTTTTTTTTTTTTCTTTATGGAGTATCTTAGAATCTACTCGGCTGATTTTTAAGCGATTTTTGAGAGACTGTAGCAAAGCAAGAAGCTCTTGATACAAGTGTGGATATGGACCTATATTTGTGACCATTATAAAACATTGCTATTGTCTTGCTTGCATCTTGTTATAATTAATCCATTATTATCAGTCTGTTCGCCTCTCTTTCATTAAGTACCTATTTTAACCGATTTACAAAAAAAAAAAAAAAAAAAAAAATCACATTCGTGATTAATCTGAGTTTTCGTGTGTGCAGTGTTTGTCGTTAGCAAGTGTAAGTGAAAAAGATTATATGTATCAGGGCTGGGGGTAAAGAAAAGGTACTACTTTTCGCCAAAGTGTTTGAGTGTGGCACTTTTGCCTTTGACAGGCTTCCTGCAGTTCCTATGCCACACTGGAAAGTATTATATTCGGACATCCAACTTGTCCATGTTGAGTGTAGATATCATAAAATTAGATTAATGAAACTGCGAGGCCCTTGTGTGGTATTAACTGAATTGAATGTTTCTAGTGTAAACTCAGGTGCTCGAAATGGGGTTTATTTGTCTGAGAGCATAAAATGTACTACGTTTTAGGACAGAGATTTAAAGACAGAAAGAAGAATAGGTTAGACAGAAAAAAAAAAAGAACTTTGCATTCAAACCTACTGCACTGAAGAAAGAAAAATCTATGGTACAATTAAAAAAAAAAACACTCGGAAGGTTCTTTCTGCAGACCGTTTTATTCAACTTGTCATCAACAAGCAAACACAGGCGTATTTAAACATCTAATCATCGTTCATAGAAAGGTAGAATGTAACAACAAAATGAGAAAAAAAAAGGTAATTCAAACGTGAAACTTTAAACAGCTACAGCAGACAATTTTAGCAGACAATGGTTTTTCTTCCCAATAAAAAAGATAGTTCACATTTAAATTTCTTGCATTTGTCTCATTCAAAGTCATGTCAGATCCAGCGTTATGCACAGTTTATGATAAACAATGAAATGTTAACGCATTTGTAATCAAAGAATTTATACTGTCTTCAATATTAGTTACACCAGAACCTCCTATACCAAATCCAACAACATTGTGTAGAACTACACAATCTACAACATACGTGTCACGGACGGACAGCCCTCCAACCCACTTTCAATGTGTTATTTAAATTTGTTAGTTTGTTACCACCTTATTTTGTGTAAAAGAGGGGTGGGCGGTTGTGTGTTGTCAAGTTGTCAACTTTTCAGGGAGAAAAGGGTGCCCGTCCGTGTGGTTTGCATGCATCCTTTTGCACCGCATGAACATCTTTTTCTGTGCGATACTCGGGTAGTTGTGGAAGCCAGTGGAGAGCTCACTGAGTCGTTGGGAGTTATTTCCCCTTTGATCGGCAGTTGGCGCTTGGGAAAAGTTTTTACTTCACTCGGATTGGACCCACGAGTGGAGAGACCACGTTCTCTTTGGTGCGGCGTTTTATAACTTTTTGACGAAGGCCACTGATCTACCTGACTGTGGTAGTCTTATAAGTTGAGAGAGAGGAATCCCTATTCCTGCCCACCAAGTCTATACCTTAACCCTCTTCGCTGGGGGTGACCAGCCGTCGACCGTCCCATGGTGAAGGGCTGCTGGTGCTGTTGGTTCCGGGGTCCCTGGTAGTCTTTTCGCTGAGGATCAGCCTGCCGGGCCCACCTTTTCCCCTTCTTTCCACCCGTCGTTCTGGTGAGTTATTTTCGTGCTTCTCAGTTTGTTCCTATTTCGCATTCCACTAGGGTATCGGTTGTAAATGATAAAATTAACATTTTCATTTCAAAAATCTATCGTTTTGGGTACTGTGCTGAGGCAGTACTATAGGTTTGGAGAAATATTGTGGTTTCAGGCGCGCTGCGAGCGTTAGCCTGATTTGTTGCTATAAGAAGTGCAAGTTTGAATTTTATTCTAAACGCGCTGCGCTAAAGCAGTGGCATTTTGTCGTCAGCGAATCGTGTGGGACACATGGCGCGCCGCGCGGGCTTGCCTGTTTTTGCCGAGTCATTTTGATTTGTGTGTACCCCGTCAGAGAGAGGGGTATGGTTGTCTGGTTTTATGGTGTGCGACACCATGGTGCACCATTGTGAGTACTTCTTTTTGGTGGAATCTTGTAAAGAATGAGTGTCGGCAGTACTTTATTTGCAGTATAAATTATTTTTTATTTTTTTCATTTAAAACCTTCAGGCCGGGCGCGGTGTTAGTGGAGTGACCACGCGACTCGCTTTTATGTATTGTCGATTTTATTATGTTTATCTCATTTGTTTATTTTACTATTTTATTTTCTTTAGTATGAATGTGGTATGGGTGTGTTTTTTGTGATGATTTAAATGTCAGATTTAAAACTCAACACATTAGGATATTGAGAAATAACATACTGCTTAAAAAAAAGTGTTTAAATGTGAAATAAATTATTATTGAAGAACTAAATTGACAGTCTTGTGGGTGTGGCCCATCTCGCCAGGTAGTAGCCTGCACCCACACCATACCTCAGCTGTATTTAGAGTGAGATTCTAATGCCCCCCCCCCCCCCTTTTTTTTAGGGCGGGATTGATTGGGCATCGTGTCAAGTTTTGGCACGGCCCAGACGCCCTTTTCATGCAGGGTGCCCAGTCTGGAAGCTGTCTGAGGGAGGAACGGGACGCTGACTGAGGTGCTGAGAGCGAGGCCAGAGCGCCAGTCCTGAGGGTACACTCTTTGGATCCGGAGGGTATCGACGACTGTGCTCTGGGTGCACCGGTGTTTCCCTGCTCGGACAGTGAAAGGACTCTCCTCTTCTTTAAGTTAAGTTTTGTCTCTGGCTGTGTATGGGTGGTGTTTGGTGATGCCTGGCGTGTGGGAGACGCTCTGTGGCCTGAGATAGTGTGAGTGTACATCTGTGAACACCTGAAAAAATGTACATGAAGTGTATAAGTGTATGAATGTTGGTGAATATGCTTGTATGGCTGGGGTAAGCCCTGTTTTGTCTTTCATTTAATTGTTTTTCTCCCCTGTCCTTTCTTCTTTTGGGATAGATCATTTTGGGATTGTTCCCTGGGTCAGGGTGGGGGTCTTTTATTGTTGTTTTTTTTGTCCATTAAGTAGATATTTTCTTTAAGGTGTCTATCCTCTTCTATTTTCCCTTCTTTCCCAATTTATCACTCTCTGTCCTCCCTCTTCTTGATAGGCGTCCCTCCCCCTACTAGGTGTGAATGAGGTGTTTTCTTCAATTTTATCAATGTATATTTGGGTTATTTTCTGATTTTCCACGAGTGGTTTGAGTGTGTGGTCGGTGGGTGTTGTGCCCTGCTGTTCCCTCTCTCCTCCTCTGCCCTCACATCCTTGATTCAAGGATCTTGACTTTGACACTTTGGGGGCTTGTCCGGGATGTGACGGTCTGGAGTTGAGGAGGGTTGGTTAGGATTTCCACAGCACTCTCGACTACTGCTCCAGCCCTCATGGCTGTGTTGTAATAAGCGGGTGGTTGGCTGGGCCGGAGTCCCACCATGAAGGGGACTCCACGCGGAGTGGTGCATTTGCGGGGTCGCCGTGACCGGAAAGTCCGGTTCCCGTCCTAGGCCGCCGGCGCTCTAACCGCCTCCGCGTCTCTTTGTCCGTTTTATTATTTTTCTAAAAGTATCGCCGGTGTGTGTAAACTTAACTTGACTCCTTAACTTTACTGTTATCTTTCAATAGGTAACGGGAGGGTAAAGGGTGGGGAGTATTTGGGGTTTTTATTGTGCAGGTTCTACAGCGTCAGTGTTTGTGCTGACATAGGTCTGACCGTATTTTGCTTGCCTGATTTGCCTGTACCCCAGACTACGACTGAAAGTAGCGCAGGTAAAAGTAGGTGGGATTCTGGTGGTCTAAGTCGCGTGCGGAAAACTAGCTGGTAGCACCCTCTGTCCTGTTAAAACACTTAAAGTATTTATTTTTCTGGTGATTGTTATTTTGCTTACACTAGGATCAGGTTTCTGTATTTGTAGATTAGCTCCCTTCTGATAGGCTTTTCTCTTCTATCTATTCGCACTCACTAGTTATTTATATATTTCATATTTTCTTGTTAGTTTTAAAATTTACACTCTTTGATGGTGGTGTGTGCGTTGTGGAAAAAAAAAGTGTTAGTGTGTGTGGATTGAGAGGTTGGCTTAACTGGTCTGTGTGTTTATCCGTTACGCCACCTTCCAACTTACAGTGTACCCCACCTCCCTTTTCACTCTCACCGCGGTGTTACACATTTCAGCCATGCTCGCATGGGCTGTCCAGTAAAGAAAAAAAAAAAAAAGACTGCGCGCCGTGACTGGGTCAGCTTGAACTCTACAGGCTAGGCGTGTTGGTGCAGTGTGCACATATCGGCTGCGGGGTAGTCGAGCAATCTTTTCGACTTTGCGATACCGTTCATTTTTGCGTCGCCGTCATCTCGTTTATTCCGTCGTGATTTAATTATTCCATCCGGCCGTTACTTTTTATTTATTCTCTTTTCCTGTCGTGGCATTTTCGTGCGCTGTCCGTGTTTTATATTTATATTTATTTTTGCGGCCGTTATATTTGCGTTGTCGTAGCTGAGTAAAATCAAAAATAGTTTGATACTTTATTCAGTCAGTTGAGGATTTGTTTGGTTAGTGTATTGTTCCTACACTTAGGATCAAGAAGGCCTAACCACATGTCTAGTGGGCTTCATTCACAAGTGATTGTTATTGAAAAAAAAAGGTTTAGGGCGGTATTCCTTCATTTAGGAATCTGTAGGCCCTATTCTCCTAAGTTTCTGCTTAGTTTCCTTCTGGTGTGTCGACTCACTGTGCGACAGTTGAGGGCTTCATTCAGAGGAGTTTTTCTTGGTCAAGAGGGTTTTGAAAGAGTTGTTCCCCCTTTGATTGTTATCCTTTTGGTGACGCAAACACGTTTTCATTGTTGCAGTGTTTGGGCACTGCTTCTGTAAAGGGTCGTGCCCTTTACTTGGTGAGATTTTCTATAAAATTTCTTCGTGTGACTCTGTCCGGGGACAGGTGCTTTTCTCTTTGTGTTGTTTTGATTCTGCGTCAGTCTCAAGGGGGTATAGGAAACTATCTTCCCGTACCTGGTTGCTGGATTGGCGTTATTGATCTGGAAGCAGGTAGTCTTCCACTGAGTGGTGTGATTTGACATATTGGCAAGATTTGTATTTCAATCAAGACTTACTTCCACTTAGCTGTGAGTCAGGTCTGAGCACAGATTTATTGGTTTCAAGTGTTTGGGACTAAGTGACATTTCTTATTGTAGCCATATTTCAGGAAGCGTTTTGCCCTGCGTGTTTTTACGTGAAAACTATTGTGCGTAATCACTTTGGGAAAAAAAAAAAAAAAATGGCTACTGGAGGATCGGCGGTTTACCCGCTCTCAAGTAAAGAGCACAGGGATTGTGCCTGGACTAACTACTCCTGTGTCTCACTACACCTCCCGCACAGGAACTGACATTGATACTCACGTGGTATTCTCACTGGAGAAGGACAACCACCTGTCACGACGTCCCCGTCAGTCAGTATAACCAGGCCTTTTGGTTCACCGTCTCCGAGGAGACGACCACTTCCCACCTCCTTCTCCAGCGTTGGTCGACCTATCCCTTTTCTGAGGGAGGGACTAATGCGTCCACCGTCACCGTGCCCGCGTATCCCTGGACCAGCTCCACTGGATCCATTGCTTATGATGAGGTTTGAGAGAGAAGAGAAGGAGGCAAGGAAGGAGAGAGAGAGAGAGAGAAGGAGGCGAAGGAAAGAAGAGAAAGGGGAAGAAAGAATGATGAAAGGAGAGAGAAAGAAGCGAAGGAAGAAAGGAGATGGAGAGGGAGATGGAGGAGAGGGAAGCGAAGGAAAGAAGAGAGAGGGAGGAAAGAAGGTTAGAGAGAGAAGAGAAAGAAGCAAAGGAAGAAAGAAGATGGAAAATGGAGATTGAAATGAAAAGACAAGAACAAGAAGACAAGAAAGAGAGGAGGAAAAAACCCAAAGGAAGAGAGAGTTAGATTTCGAAACTCGTCTTAATATTGAGCGAGAAAAAATCCGAGCAGAACTCATCTCGCAACTAGAGGATGATGACAATCTCTCTCAGGGATCACCACATGCTCCAACATCTGTAGCCGGCAACGTCAGGGGGAAACTATACCGCCACTTGTTCCTCCCGTGATTCCAATGCGCAAATACAATGATAAAGGAGTATATTTACACTTATATCGAGCATTTTGAAGCTGTGGCACAAGCTTATAAGTTAAGCAACGAAAGAAAGGCTCTATATCTAGTGAGCAATTCTCACGGGTAAAGCTAAGGAGGCCTTCGTAGATATTCCACCAGGAGCTACATATGGCGAGCTAAAAGCTGCTTCGAGAACTAGACTCCACATGACCCCAGAGAGCTACAGGAGGCAATTTCGCTCCATAAAGAAGCTACCTGATGAGACGTTCTACCAACTTGGCGAGCGGCTTCGTCGATCCCTCGATTATTGGGTGGAAACGTCAGGGTTGGAGTTGAGACAATGTATTTTATTGGAGCAACTCATGAATTCGGTTTCGCCTGACCTACGCTGCAAGTTGGGTGAGGCCCAACCAGAGTTACGCAGAGGCATTGAGGATAGCTAAGGCCTATGCCGATGCACGACGATATTATTACCATTCCTCAGCAGGTACCAGGAAACCACAAAGGGGGGATTCGTCTGCCACCGGGCAGTCTTCGTCTCCAGCAAATGCGGACCACCAGAACCCTAGGGGAAGAGGGACAAACCAGGCGCAGAGCCGACAGTGTTTTGTATGTGGTCGCATCGGGCATCTGGCACGTGACTGCCCGGACCGCAAAAAACAACCTACAACACAAGTTAAAGTGGCATATGGGGAGGTGGAAGTGACTACACCAGCCTGCCCTCCCTTCCTGTCAGTAGTAGCGGGAAACGTTGTCGAGGCCATCAGGGACACGGGCGCCACGGCAGTATTTATCAACGAGAAGTTAGTTCCTATGGATGCTCCTCGTGGAAATACCTGTGAAGTCGCGGGGATTGAGTCGTCGTTCACTGTCACTCGATCAACGGTGCTTGTAGACCTCTCGACGCCCTACTTCAAGGGGAAAATATGGGCAGTGGCTTTGAAAGCAGCCAGCGTACTCCCTCCTCATAGGGAACACAGTCTGCCTGGAGGACGGTAGGAGCTTCTCCTTATCTACTGAGTTACCTCCAGAGGTGTTCGTCGCCGCCACCACTCGGGCACAGGCAGAGAGAGAAAAGAGGGTCCTAAAGCCCTTGTTTAAGCCCGTGCCTTCACACGACCAGGTCAGCTTAGAACCTTCGGCGATCAAGGGACTACAAAACGTCAAGTTTGACCAGCAAAAGGGACTCGTGGGAAAGTCTCTACACCGGCAGTTCTCTTCAGCCACCACTACGGTCACCCAGCTGGTCGTACCAGAAGCGCTTCGACAGACAGTGTTGCGTCTGGGGCATGACCTGCCCATGGCCGGCTCCTGGGAACAGACGCACTCTGGAGCGGATTCAGCAAGCCTTCTACTGGCCTGGATGACTCAGGATGTCAGGAGATACTGTCGAACCTGTGACATATGCCAGAGAACCACGCCCAAGGAACGGCATACCAAGGTGCCTCTAGGCACAGTTCCTTTGGTAGGAACTCCCTTCGAGAAGGTCGGTGTGGACCTTGTCGGCCCCATTGTTCCAGCGTCAGACCGTGGACACCGCTTCGTATTGGTTATGGTCGACTACGCCACTAGGTATCCTGAGGCCACGCCCCTCAAGAAAATAGATGTCGCAACCGTAGCTGAAGCACTATGGGAAATATGGACAAGGACAGGTGTGCCAGGGAGTGTCCTATCGGATCAAGGAAACTCAGTTTCTATCTGGTGTGATGGATGGTGTACCGTTTGCTGCAAGTCCACAGGGAGACAACTACATCGTACCATGCACAGGCGAACGGGCGAGTGGAACGCTTCAGTGGGACTCTCAAATGGATGATTAAGAAACTGGCTCAAGAGCAACCCCATGATTGGGACAGATTCCTGCCCGGCGTTTTATTTGCCTACAGAGAAGTGCCCCAAGAGAGTATGGGATTCTCTCCCTTCGAGCTACTCTACGGGAAGACTGTGAAAGGCCCCATGGCAGTGCTACGTCAGTAGTGGACCCAGAAGCTGCTGCGGACTCAAGCTCAGTATGTGCTGGATCTGAAGGAGAGGATTGCAGCTACATGCAAACTAGCACACCAAAATCTGGCCCATGCTCAGAAACGATATAAACAGTACTACGACCAGAAGGCCAGGCAAAAATGGTTTGACCAGACGATGAAGTGCTACTTCTTCTACCCCTACACCACAATAAACTGCAGTTGTCCCGGCAGGGACCTTTCAGAATCTTGAGGAGAGTTGGGGACTGGGACTATGCTGTCCTCGTCAAGGGGGAAAGAGAAACTCATACATGCCAACCGCCTCAAGAGGTATGAAAGAAGGGAGTCATGCAATGCTGGATTTACGCCCGTGGTAATAGGACAAAGTAGTGAAACTCCGTCCTTGAGCTTCGACATCCCCATGTGTGCGACTCAGCCCAGTGAAACATGGAAAGACGTCCAGGTCGCGCAAGACCTACCTGAGGAGCATCAAGCTGCAGCAAGAATGTTGTGCCAAGAATATGCCGATATTTTGACTGACGTACCACTACGTTGCAACCTGGGAAATTGTGCTCTGGTTCTCACTCAGCAGGAACCCATTCGAGTAAAACAGTACCCACTACCCCTGTCGCAGTCCGTTGCCATCAAGGCTGAAATTCAGGACATGTTGCAAAATGGGACGTCATCGAGCGTTGCAGTTCCCCTTACTCCTCGCCTATTCTACTGGTCAAGAAACCTGATGGCCGGATGAGGTTTTGCGTGGACTTCCGAAGGTTGAATCGAATCCTCAAGTTCGACGCAGAGCCAATGCCAGACATGGGGAAAGATCTTCGCTCAGTTGGCCAAGGCCCAGTACTTCAGCAAACTTGACTTGACGAAAAGCTACTGGCAGATACCAATGGATCTTGCTGACAAGGAAAAAACCGCATTTACTACGCCTGAGGGTCAGTTTCAGTTCAAGGTTATGCCGTTTGGACTCAAGACTGCAGGTGCAGTGTTTAGCCGTATCATGCGGCTCATGTTACAGCCACTGGAAATGAATGAAGCTCATTACTTCATCGATGATCTTCTTTTGGCAACTATGACATGGGAGGAACATCTGCGCTTGCTAAGGAAACAGTTCCATCGTCTTCGAGAAGTACAACCCGCCGAACGCCCTACCAAGTGCAGGATAGGGGAGTCAGAGGTGCCGTTCTTGGGTCATGTTGTGGGCAGGGGGTACCTTCTGCCAGAACCCGACAAGGTACGAAGAATCGAGGACGCTCAGCCACCCAAGACTAAGAAGGAGCTCCGTTCATTCCTGGGCCTGGGTTGGATATTACAGAAAATTTTGTGCCCCACTTAGCAGAAACAACAAAGCCCCTTTACCGACAAAACCTGCTCGAAAGCCCGAGAATCTGGATTGGAAGGAGGAAGACGTGAAGGCTTTCAGGGAGCTGAAGGACGCTATATCCAGACCGCCAGTGCTCCAGCTTGCAGACCCTGACGCCACTTTCGTGCTCCGCACAGATGTCCAGGATTGGGCTCGGGGCTGCTCTCCTCCAAGACCAAGGTCGAGGTCTGCTTCCCATATCCTATGCCAGCAAGAAGTTGACAGAGCAGAATTAAACTACCACACCATCGAGTTGGAGTGTCTGGCCGTGGTGTGGGCCGTCCGCTGCTTCTATCCGTACCTCTACGGCAAGGAGTTCATTATAGAGACAGACCACCATCCCGTGGCCTACCTGCACAGAATTCGTCCAGTGGGTCGTCGACTGATGGGCTGGGCGGTCGAGCTTCAAAGTCACGCCTTCACGTTCTGACATTTCTGGGAAGAACAATGTGGAGACAGACTTCATGAGTCGAATGCATTGAGGATTTTTCACCTGCATTCTGAAATTTACCAAGGTTTCACCAGTCTCATTTGTGTTAGTTTGACCTCTCTGCATGCCTAGAAACCAGCGGTGCTGGAAGGCTGCAGGGGACTGTGCCTCAGTGGCTCAGGCCTTTTGGGTGGGGGTGTTGTCATGGACGGACAGCCCTCCAACCCACTTTCAATGTGTTATTTAAATTTGTTAGTTTGTTACTGCCTTATTTTGTGTAAAAGAGGGGTGGGCGGTTGTGTGTTGTCAAGTTGTCAACTTTTCAGGGAGAAAAGGGTGCCGTCCGTGTGGTTGCATGCATCCTTTTGCACCGCATGAACATCTTTTTTTCTGTGCGATACGGGTAGTTGTGGAAGCCCGTGGAGAGCTCACTGAGTCGTTGGGAGTTATCCCCTTTGATCGGCAGTTGGCGCTTGGGAAAAGTTTTTACTTCACTCGGATTGGAGCCACGAGTGGAGAGACCACGTTCTCTTTGGTGCGGCGTTTTATAACTTTTGACGAAGGCCACTGATCTACCTGACTGTGGTAGTCTTATAAGTTGAGAGAGAGGAATCCCTATTCCTGCCCACCAAGTCTATACCTTAACCCTCTTTGCTGGGGGTGACCAGCCGTCGACCGTCCCATGGTGAAGGGCTGCTGGTGCTGTTGGTTCCGGGGTCCCTGGTAGTCTTTTCGCTGAGGATCAGCCTGCCGGGCCCACCTTTTCCCCTTCTTTCCACCCGTCGTTCTGGTGAGTTATTTTCGTGCTTCTCAGTTTGTTCCTATTTCGCATTCCACTAGGGTATCGGTTGTAAATTATAAAATTAACATTTTCATTCAAAAATCTATCGTTTTGGGTACTGTGCTGAGGCAGTACTATAGGTTTGGAGAAATATTGTGGTTTCAGGCGCGCTGCGAGCGTTAGCCTGATTTGTTGCTGTAGAAGTGCAAGTTTGAATTTTATTCTAAACGCGCTGCGCTGAAGCAGTGGCATTTTGTCGTCAGCGAATCGTGTGGACACATGGCGCGCCGCGCGGGCTTGCCTGTTTTTGCCGAGTCATTTTGATTTTTTGTGTGTACCCCGTCAGAGAGAGGGTATGGGTTGTCTGGTTTTATGGTGTGCGACACCATGGTGCACCATTGTGAGTACTTCATTTTGGTGGAATCTTGTAAAGAATGAGTGTCGGCAGTACTTATTTTGTATTATTTTTTTTTTTTTTAATTTTCATTTAAAACCTTCAGGCCGGGCGCGGTGTTAGTGGAGTGACCGCGCGACTCACTTGGAGTCGGGAAGTGAGCGTTCCCTCGCGGCGCTAGCTACCCCCCCCCCCCCCCCCCCCCCCCCCCCCTCCAGTCGGTTCCGCTCCTCCTGTTTGTTTTATGTATTGTCGATTTTATTATGTTTATCTCATCATTTATTTATTTTACTATTTTATTTTCTTTAGTATGAATGTGGTATGTGTGTGTTGTTGTGATGATTTAAATGTCAGATTAAAACTCAACACATTAGGATATTGAGAAATAAAATACTGCTAAAAAAAAGTGTTTAAATGTGAAATAAATTATTATTGAAGAACTAAATTGACAGTCTTGTGGGTGTGGCCCCATCTCGCCAGGTAGTAGCCTGCACCCACACCATACCTCAGCTGTATTTAGAGTGAGATTCTAATGCCCCTTTTATAGGGCGGGATTGATTGGGCATCGTGTCAAGTTTTGGCACGGCCCAGACGCCCTTTTCATTGCAGGGCGCCCAGTCTGGAAGCTGTCTGAGGGAGGAGCGGGATGCTGACTGAGGTGCTGAGAGCGAGGCCAGAGCGCCAGTCCTGAGGGTACACTCTTTGGATCCGGAGGGTATCGACGACTGTGCTCTGGGTGCACCGATGTGTTCCTGCTCGGACAGTGAAAAGACTCTCCTCTTCTTTAAGTTAAGTTTTGTCTCTGGCTGTGTATGGGTGGTGTTTGGTGATGCCTGGCGTGTGGGAGACGCTCTGTGGGCCTGAGATAGTGTGAGTGTACATCTGTGAACACCTGAAAAAATGTACATGAAGTGTATAAGTGTATGAATGTTGGTGAATATGCTTGTATGGCTGGGGTAAGCCCTGTTTTGTCTTTCATTTAATTGTTTTCTCCCTGTCCTTTCTTCTTTCTTCATTTTGGGTTAGATCAGTGTTTAGGGTCTAAACTTAGCTGTTCCCTGGGTCAGGGGTGGGGTCTCTTTATTTTTTTTTTTTTTTGCCCATTAAGTATATTTTCTTTTAAGGTGTCTATCCTCTTCTATTTTCCCTTCTGTCCCAATTTATCACTCTCTGTCCTCCTCTTCTTGATAGGCGTCCATCCCCCACTAGGTGTTAATGAGTGTGTTTTCTTTAATTTAATAATTGTTTATTTGGGCTGTTTTCTGATTTTCCACGAGTGGTTTGAGTGTGTGGTCGGTGGGTGTTGTGCCCTGCTGTTCCACTCTCCTCCTCCGCCCTCACATCCTTGACTTTGACAATACGGCTGTTTTGATGTTCAGGCAAACACACAGTGTCAATATGTGATTTGACACGACTAGAATGAAAATATTATCGAGTTCAGTACTGTCATTTCCAGCGTTTTTTAAAATTTACACACTCAGCCAGCAATTCAGCCATAGATTTTTTTTTTCAAGAATATAACCAAAAATTCGACCAAATTTAGTAATGATAAAGACAGTGACATGAAAAATTAAAAAAAAAAAAAAGAAAAACTACTCATTGTCACACATATATTCTATGAACATCAAACCGTTGTCACATGAACAACACCCCAATGTAAAACAATGCATTTTTTAAAAAAAAGAACTCATTATCGTCAAATCGAAAATCAAAGTGTTCTAAAACGTAACACTATGCACGTGCAGTCTGCAAGTGTACTTTCTGTTTTTTTTTTCCAGGTCTTTGATTCTCCATTTACACAATCAGAGTAGTCACCTGTGAGTGAATGTTTGTAGTTGTGTTATTGTTGTATGTCTTACATGAGTGCGTATATACCATGAGATCAGAGGTTTGTGGTCAAAGTACGAAAACAAATTTGAAAAGTTCTTGAAATATGAAGTCACGCATACAATCTTATACTCATACAAAATTGTCACTCAAAACGGTGAACACGGAACTGCCAGATGAATCACTTTTAAATGATGTGAAAACATTTAACATATTATTGAGCACACAATTTGGCACACAGATTTTCAACAAACACACAAAAACAATGAAACGCTGTCACATGAACAATATCCAAGTGTCATATTCAGCTGGATGTATACTGTGCGCAATTATCAAAAACAAATTACAGAGTACAAACCCTAACAGCAAGCAAAACTTAACAAAAATGTCATTGTCACATCGACAATGAAAATGTCAAACGCAGCATCGGAACCATATTACATACTCGGGCCCATTTCTTTTCCTACCAGCCAGTCTTTAAATGCAAACTTGTGAGGAACTGCAAATCTTTGCTTTTTGTTTACATTAAACATTAAAGAAAAAGTCTTTCGAAATGACAATGGAAAAGAGAACAGTGATGTGCCCTTTCGTACAACCTTGTGCTGTGGATGTGAGAAGACGATTTCAGAAACTGATCAGTAC
>JADBJO010014046.1:42500-49553 GCA_016801955.1 Conus betulinus | reverse complement strand
GTGAAGGGATTAATGAAAGGAGATTGAGGAACATGAATGTAGACCTGAAGGGAACAGGATACGAGCCCTTGAAGAGAAGACTTAAGGGAGACTTGAAGGAAGCCTTGAGTGAGAACTTGAATGCTCCTTTGAAGGAATACTGGAACCATGTACGAGACCTGAAGTGAGACTTGAAGGGACATGAAGGGAGACATAAGGGAGCTTGAAGGTAGAACTTGGAAGGGAGACATTTACTGTAGACCTGAAGGAGAACTGAAAGGGAGACAGATTGAGACTTAAGGGAGACTTGAAGGGAGATTTAATTTATACTGAATGGGGACTGAGGGGAGATATTGAGGGGGAGCGATTATTTGAAACTTTAAATGCAATTGACGGAGACAGGAGATAGAGCCTGAAGGGAGACCTGAATAACTTGAAGGAGACTTTAATGGAGCGTGAAGGGATACTGAGTGAATCTGAAGGGAGATATGTAAGAGACATGAGGGGAACATTAAGGAGACATTATTGCAGACTTTAAGGGAAGACATTAAGGGGAGCATGAAGGAGACCCGAATGGAGACAAGATGGGAAGGTACGAAAGGGGACCTCAAAGGGATACAGGAATGGAAACATAAAGGGATAGGATACATTGAAGGGAGGAGGAGACATGATGGGATGACCTTACGGTAGTAGGTGTAGGAGGACATAACGGAGACCTGAATGTAGACACGAATGGAGACATAAAGAGAGAAGTGGAGAAATGTAGGTAGACATGTAGGGAGACATTTTTGTGGAAAAGGGAGACGATACATAACGTAGACCTAAACCAGACATGCCGGGATACATTAAGGTAGACATACCACTGGACATAATCTGATACATGAAGGTAGACATGAAGGGAGACTTGTATGGATACATGAAGGGATACTTAAGGAACACTGAGTGAGAAGGGAGACAGAAGTGGGAGACTGAAAAGTGATACCTGAAGGAGACATTCGGAGAAGGACATGAAGGGAGACATGTAAGGTGACATAAAGTGGGATACATAATGGAGACAGTAAACTGAGACATCAAGGATACAGGATGGATACATGGAGAAGATACATGAAGGGATAAGTGATACTGACGTTATAATGGAGTCACGGAAGGGAGATTTGGTCAGGGATATATGAAGGGACACATTACATGGAGCTTAAGGTAGAGAATGTCGAGCCGAATGAATACATAACGGTTAGACATTAAGGGACATGTCACAGCGAATGGTTAAAAAAAAACATTACTCCCCACAGAGAGAGAGAAGAGGAAGAGAGATATAGATAGAGGAGAGAGAGAGAGAGTAGGCGAGAAAGAGAGAGAGAGACTATACATAGAGAGAGAGCGAGACCAGCGAGATAGAGAGACAGATAGAGAGAAGAGAGAGATGAAGAGAGAGAGAGAGATTAATAAGAGTGGTGAGAGGTTATGGAGGGAGGATGTGCAACAGATCAAAACAAATGCACTCTGGCTTGGAGATAGAGAGAGAGATAGAGAATATAAGCGAGAGAGGATAGAGTAGAGAGAGAGAGAGAGAGAGAGGAGACGGAGACGTACGGACAACTGACCAGACTGACAGAGATAGAGAGAGAGAGGGGAGAGGAGAGAGAGAGAAGAGCGAGAGAGAGAGGGAGAGATAGAGAGAGAGGAGAGAGATTTAATTCATTATAGGCCATGACCCCAATGAAGGGAGTGTTGCACATGCAAGTTCAAACATTATGAAAAATTGTAATACAATATGAAGAGAGAACTCATTTTTCCTATGACTGTTCTTTTCAGATTGCCCACCTTGCTCTTCCCACGTAAGTGTTTTGTGATGTATTGTTTAGAGATCTTTCACTCAACTGGTCACCAATCTCATATTGCCTTGTTTTCCAGGAACGATATGAAATGTGTGTGTGTGTGTGTGTGTGTGTGGTGTGTGTGTGTGTTGTGTGTGTGTGTGTGTGTGTGTGTGTGTGTGTGTGTGTGTGTGTGTGTGGGTGTGTGTGTGTGGTGGTGGTGGTGGTGGTGGGTGGTGGTGTGTGTGTGTGTGTGTGTGTGTGTGTGTGTGTGTGTGTGTGTGTGTGTGTGCGCGGGCGCGCGCGCGCGCGCGTGTGTGTGCGTGTGGTGTGTCCTACCTTATGATAGTACTAATAGATATGACCGGAAACGGGCACACATACTCTCTCTCTCTCTTCTTTTTCTTCTTCCTCTATATCCCTTTCTCTCTCCCCCCCCTCTCTCTCTCTCTTCTCTCTCCCTCACACACACACACACATACACGCGCACAAGCACGCACGCACACACGCACGCACGCACTCACGCACGCACGCACGCACGCACGGACGCACGCACGCACGCACGCACGCACGCACGCACGCACACACACAGTCACACGAACGTTCGCGGGCGCGCGCGCGCGCGCGCGCGCGCATGCACAACACACACACACACACACACACACACACACACACACACACACACACACACACACACACACACACAGAGTGTGTTTGTGGGGAAGGGGGGGGGGGAAGGGGGGGGGGGGAGACAGGTACTCGTGCAGACCGACGTAAAGAAAACGGAGACAATGAGACAGATAGGGGCTGTCCAGAGACAGGTGAGAGAAAACAGACACCTTCATAAAAAGAGAGAGACAGAGACTGTCACAGAGACAGGTGAGAAAACAGACACCCTCATAGAAAGAGAGACAGAGACTGTCACAGAGACAGGTGAGAAAACAGACACCCTCATAGAAAGAGAGACAGACACTGTCACAGAGACAGGTTACACACCCTCATAAAAAGAGACACAGAGACTGTCAGAGAGACAGGTTACACACCCTCATACAAAGAGAGACAGAGACAGAGACTGTGATAGAGACAGGTGATGAAAACAGACACCCTCATAGAAAGAGAGACAGAGACTGTCACAGAGACTGGTTAAAAAAAAAAAAAACAGACTCCCAGAGAGAGAGAGAGAGAGAGAGAGAGAGGAGAGAGAGAGAGAGAGAGAGAGAGAGAGAGAGACAGAGACAGAGACAGAGAGACAGAGACAGACACAGAGACAGAGACAGAGACAGTTAAAAATACAGAGACTCCCATAGAAAGAGAGAGAGACAGAGACAGGTAAAAAAACAAAACAAAACAGGGACCAGATAGAGAGAGAGAGAGAGAGAGAGAGAGAGAGAGAGAGAGAGAGAGAGAGAGAGAGAGAGAGACAGACAGACAGACAGACAGAGAGAGACAGAGACAGAGACAAAGACTGTCACAGCACTGAGGAGAGAGAGACTAGAGTGTGGCTACGAACCAGCACCTTCCCTTACCCCAAACATTTCGCAAGATACAGAATGACGGAACAGGGCCTGCGAACTGCAAGTATGCGAACGCAACTATGGCAGCCAGTCTCTCTCACCTGCCTTCCCTGCTTCAAGACCCTCGTCCTGGCCGTTGAACACCATGGGCCACTCATCGCTCACACCACCCTGACAGCCAACATGGCTGTAGAGACACCATGGCCACTCATCGCTCACACCACCCTGACTGACAGCCAACATGGCTGTAGAGACACCATGGGCCACTCATCGCTCACACCACCCTGACTGACAGCCAACATGGCTGTAGAGACACCATGGGCCACTCATCGCTCACACCACCCTGACTGACAGCCAACATGGCTGTAGAGACACCATGGGCCACTCATCGCTCACACCACCCACCCTCACTGACAGCCAAACATGGCTGTAGAGACACCATGGGCCACTCATCGCTCACACCACCCTCACTGACAGCCAACATGGCTGTAGAGACACCATGGGCCACTCATCGCTCACACACCCTCACTGACAGCCAACATGGCTGTAGAGACACCATGGGCCACTCATCGCTCACACCACCCTCACTGACAGCATGGCTGTAGAGACACCATGGGGCCACTCATCGCTCACACCACCCTCACTGACAGCATGGCTGTAGAGACACCATGGGCCACTCATCGCTCACACCACCCTCACTGACAGCATGGCTGTAGAGACACCATGGGCCACTCATCGCTCACACCACCCTCACGGACAGCATGGCTGTAGAGACACTATGGGCCACTCATCGCTCACACCACCCTCACTGACAGCATGGCTGTAGAGACACCATGGGACACTCATCGCTCACACCACCCTCACTGACAGCATGGCTGTAGAGTGGAAGGAAGCCGTTAGACTCTACTCTTGACCCCAGCCTATGAACTAGCTTGCAGCTCAGTAAGGGAACAAAGAAAAAGATTCACCCGAGAGTGCAGATGGGACCCAGAGAAGTACTGTCCCTCCACTGCCGAACAAACCAGCTGGGAGCAATCCTGCACCACCCTTGGAAGCCCTGCGCCATGTTCACATAGAATGGAGGCACGCACAGGGCATTCACCTTAAGACATCAAGGGACATAATTGCTCCCTGGCAGATGCCATTGTGTAATGGCCACTGGATGTGACACGACAGAACCTCCACGGGAGCGTTCCCATGGGTGTATCAGCCCTATTTCATGACTGCAGAGCCCACCGGCGACAAACACCACCGTCAAGTAACTGCAGACAGGGGAAGTCAGTCCGTCCTGTTAGCACGTGATTTTTCCATGGCTTTTTATCGTGCTTCATGCAGGGTCATTTTAGAAACTCCATCATTAAGCCGTCTGCAGACCTCCACTCAGATTGAAGCCTTCCTGATCAGGAAAAGCAAGCAGGTGGTGCTAGATGGCAAATCATGAGACCAGGGGCATGCTGTAAGTGGTGTTCCACCGGGCACAGCACTGGGACCACTTCTGGTCCCTGTTTTTCGTCAATGATCTCCCAGGAAATCTTCACTCCAAATACCACTGTTCGCTGACCACTGCATTGTATACAGAGTAGGTAACAAAAATTGAGGATTGAAGCAGAGTGATCACAACACTTTTTGTCAGAGGGACAAAGTGGGGAATCGAGCTTCATCCACAATAAAGGTGGTGTACTACCCTGCAGCAGATCAAGGAAACCAGTCTTCTTTGATTACCGAATGAAAGGGTTCACAGTACAGCATTCATCCAGCTCTAAGAACCTGGGAGCTGACATTATTACTACTTCAACCTGAAGATCCATGGAGATGCCATAGCCAACATGGCAAACATCATGATAGGCTTCCTGAATAGAAACTTGAAGACAGCCGATGAAGAGATCATGGCAGGTCCTATTTCTATCTCGGCGAGACCGCATCTAGAATACTGCAGTTTAGTCTGGAATCCCCATTCTGTTGATCAGATCCACCGGATCCAACAACAAGTGCAAAGAACTGCACAGTATGCTACGAGTGACTAAGCTGTAATAGCAGTGTGGCAGCCAAGCTTCAACAACTGAAACGAAGTTCTCTGAAGAACAGTGAAAGAAAACAACTGGTCGACATCCAGGCTGTGCAACATGTCGCTCTCATCTCCCAAAAAACTGATCAAATATGCGTACAAACTATTTCATATCTCAGCGAAAAGAAACTTTTAAAAATTATTGTAATTTAGCTTTTCCCTCGAGTTATCAGCTTGGAGCTTGCATCCAGCTTCTGTGGCTGAGGCTCCCTGCTCGGTACGCTTTAAGGGCGTCTGAGAACAGGTTAACACCCCTGAGAACAGGCTAACACCCCTGAGAACAGGTTAACGCCCCTGAGAACAGGCTAACACCTCTGAGAACAGGCTAAACACCTCTGAGAACAGGCTAACACCCCTGAGAACAGGCTAACACCCCTGAGAACAGGCTAACACCTCTGAGAACAGGCTAACACCTCTGAGAACAGGCTAACACCCCTGAGAACAGGCTAACACCTCTGAGAACAGGTTAACACCTCTGAGAACAGGCTAACACCTCTGAGAACAGGTTAACACCTCTGAGAACAGGCTAACACCTCTGAGAACAGGCTAACACCTCTGAGAACAGGCTAACACCTCTGAGAACAGGCTAACACCTCTGAGAACAGGCTAACACCTCTGAGAACAGGCTAACACCTCTGAGAACAGGCTAACACCTCTGAGAACAGGCTAACACCTCTGAGAACAGGCTAACACCTCTGAGAACAGGCTAACACCCCTGAGAACAGGTTAACGCCCCTGAGAACAGGTTAACGCCCCTGAGAACAGGTTAACACCCCTAAGAACAGGTTAACGCCCCTGACAACAGGTTTTCGCCCCTGCTACACCGCGTGAACTAGCTGACGCTCACCTGGAAGAGTCTGTTTAAACTCCAATTAAACTTCCATGCAAAGGAGTACAAGAAAATGCTGTATTTACGCACCACAGATCAGAAAGAAATGTTCTTTCACATCATATAGAACGATTACTTCCCTCTCCCTCCCCCCCCCCCTCCCCCCCCCCCCCCCCCCCCCCCCCCTCCATGTACCATACAACTCCTCTGACCGGTACATGCAACGACTGGCACTGTCCCACTCTTCTTCCTCCCAAAAACAGAAGCACCGTCACCAGAGCCATTCTGCCCACCGGGCAGCCACCCCGTGCCGCAGCCAGTCCCGCTTCCTGTGCCCTCCTCCTGCCCACCCTGGGTAGACGGCCAGGGCTGGTGCCACGTCGGGGACCGGCAGTACAGTCCCGGGGCCTGCAGCCTGCTGTTTGGCCGCGAGGCCTGGTACCGCCAGCAGAGGGGAGACAGCAGCGCCAGACGACGGCGCACCAGCATGCCGATGCCTCCAGTCCACTGCGTGCCAGACGTGTGAGAGGACTTACCCTCTCTCTCTCCATCCCCCCCCCCCTCCTCATCGCTCTCTCCCACTGCCCCTCACCTCGTCTGCCCCTCCATTCTCATCGCTTTTCCCCCTTCCCCCCTCGACCCGGCCCTTTCCCCCCCCCCCCCCCCCCCCCTTGCCGCTCCCATCTTCTTTTCTTTGTTTCTTTCTGTTTCTGTTTCTTTTCTTTCTTTCCTTTCTTCCTTCTTTCCCTCCTTTCTTTCTTTTCTTTTCTTTCTTTCATTTTTGTTCCTTCCTTCCTTCTTTCCTTTCTTTCTTTTCTTTTCTTTTCTTTTTTTCTTCTTTTCTTTTTAATT